>CAKNWT010093350.1:0-12370 GCA_932066315.1 Andricus coriarius | reverse complement strand
TGTGTGTGTGTGTAAGAAATTCCTTGATTTGAAAACTGGGATATAAAAGAGTGCAAGGAATAAATATCTGAGGGCGAAGCGCGAAGTACTCAAACCAGCACTCACACCAGTATTCATTCCAGTACTCACACCAGTACTCCTACCAGTATTACACCAGTACTCATCCCAGTTCTCGCAACCACTTACTGCGCGAAATTAGTACTGGAATCTGTGTACTCATGCCAGTACTCACTTGAGTACACGGTTTTTCCAGTACTCATTTTTCGTAAGGGGGCCCACGTGCCTGCTCATAGTATGCTACCGTGCCGGCATTTTGTTATCTGGGTAATAGCATTTTTTTTGTCAAAAAGTGATTGAGTGAAAGTTAGACAGTTTTTTGTGTCTCCTATAAAATTAGGGGTTTGGCACTTACGCCTGTATGCAGTGTCGTCCTCCATTTGATTTCAATGCAATTATACATGACAAAAATATGATCCGAAGTTTCGAAAAACTGAAAAATATTCGTTGGATTAATTTTTATTTTATTCTGAAAGATTTGTAAAATTGTGTACATATAAATGTTGAAATAAACAGACATTTTGTACAGTAGGGGAGAGTCAGATGGTAACAGCCACTTAGCCTTTTTATTAATAATCTAGCTGGTATCGATGGAAATAGCAATATAAAACGTTAATTATAATTTTAGTGTTTTTACTAATAACTCGAAAGCAAATATACAAAGAATAATCTTATTAGATAGTAAATAAAAGCGAATTACGTACTTGAGGACAAATGAAATCTAACATGAAAAAATCTGTCCGGGGGTTACACGAGACGAAATGGCCGAGGCTACCCGATTGTGATGTGTTACAAAAAACTGTAATAAATAAGAAAATACATGAAATTATTAAACAAAAATTACTGGTCATATAGTTCGAGAGCGAATTTATGTATCCCAATCAACACCAATCTAATGTTTTTTGTAGATTTAACAAATATTTGATAATAAGGTTGGTCCATATTTCACAAAATGCACTTGTTTTCTAGAAACGAAATTATTAGATCAAATTATCTTTTAAACTAATGAGCTATGTGAGTCCATATTTTTAAAATTACGATTCGGAACAATACTGAAAGATAATGTTTATTTATCATTGCCGAAAGTATAGTTTATTCAAAATCATGAGCGGCTGAGGATACCCGACTTCCCCCTACATTTTTCCAAGAAGCTCCGGGAAACTTTCAAATCTGACGTTCATTTACACTTCCTATTAAATATTACGAAGTATAATGTAATATGTAAATGTATATCCTATATTATTTGTATTAACTTAATACATAGTTAGTTTAAAAAAGTCAAGTAATATTATATGTACAGAACACATAAACAAGCACTGAAGCATTTTAAGGTAGATTAAAGTTGACAGCCAGTTTTACTCTGAGAATAAAAAGATTTACTTGAACACCCTTCAACAATTATAAAATTATTCAAAAATATTTTTTACGGATATATTATAAAAGAGTTTCTAGGTTGTATTAGCCAATTTTAGTTTTCTTAAGGGCAAGTGATACTTTAAAAATGATCGATTTTAGCAGTGTTAGGTCCCCCCGGCTTTTTTCCTACAATAATAAAGATTTTGCCTTAAAAATTTGGGGAATGATAGCGAACATGCTAACGGACGTCCCCGAACTCGTCTGTTGTGTAATAATTTAAAAAAATTTCATTTTGCTAAATTTGATTAATATGTGTGTATTTTGAGGTTATGTGTGTTACAATTCTCCCCGCAGCTTTACTTCCAAACTACACAATATTTTTGGTCGAAAACTTAGGACAAGTAATAAAACATAGTAACTAATGTCCCGGAACTAAGCTTGTTTGTAGGCAATCCAAAAAATGAGACTTGACAACCGATCCTAACCTCCAAATAGTGCATATACAGAAAAATTTTATTTAGCAGAATATATTTTTTTTGCTATTATCCCTTAAAAAAAGAGTTCAGGGACGTCCGTTATTTTATTTTATAGCATTTCCGAATTCAGTTTTTAAAAATTTTAAGTTTTGTGGACAAAAACCCGGGGGAACTGAACCCGATTGAAGTATCACATGCCCTTAAGAAGAAAAAATACTCTTAATCAGGGCCGAATTTACGACGGGGCCAAAGCCCCAGGGCCCCACAAATGTATTAGTCTAGTCGGCAAATAAAAATTGCTGCGACATGTACACCTACATTTTAGCCGGCCCTACGGCCCCTACAACCCTAAATGCGGCCCTGCTCTTAATATTTAAATCAAGGGGCTAATCACTACTGAAATGAGGTGTACACCTGTGTCTGAATTCTTTTAAATTTAATTAATTCTTTGAAGTTGTTTGAATTGCTTAAATTGTATAATTTTCTCTTCAATGCCTTTCTTATTCATAAAATAATTCATAATTATTCAAGAGAGTTCTCTTAAATTCTTTAAATTTCCGGGTTTCTGTTGTATTCTTTGAATTCTTCTTTGAATTCTCTCCAGGAAATTCATACTAATTTAAAAGTATTTTCTTGATTTCCTTAATTTTATCTTGAATGCCTATCATTCTCATTAAATCTCTTACATTTTTGTAATTCTTTAAATATTCGTGAATTACTTGAAAATTCTTGAATTCTTTTGAAATGGTTTGAATCTGCCTTTTCTCTAGATAATTTTACTTCTACTTTAATGAATTCGGTTGTTTTCAAGTTTACACCTGAATTCTAAGAACTGCTACATTTAAAATTATGAACTCCTAAATATAAAATCAGTTACAAATGTCTAATTGAAAAGCAGAAAGTCAGTAGCCTATTCAATTAGTTATTATTCTGAGTTAAAACTCAATTAAGTTCACATGTATTCTATTTAATCCGCATTAAACTATTCTGAATTTACTTCAATTCAACCCGATTGAATTTTTGTATTCTTTGGATTCTTTCAATTCACTTGTATTTTTCTAAATTCACTTTAATTCCACTTGAATTTAATATTAGACTTTTTTTAATTCTTAATATTATTTTGAATTCATGAATTTAGGTGAACGTCGAAATTGCAAGTGGTTAACCCCTGGGTTTTAATTTGTATATATGTTCGATAAATTAGTCCAAAAGTGCCAACAGTATACGTATAAATTCTCCAATTCTCTTTCATAAAAAAACGTAGTGCTAAGGAGTAGCACACTGAGTAATCCGTGCAATTACAATTATCACCAATCTCGTTATTTTCGCAACTGGTAATGTATTCATTATTACTAGTGTGGCGCACGATAATTAAGTCAAACTCTCTTAAATTTGTAAACAAAGAGTTACTATTAAAAGATGCCATGAAATTGCATGATCTTGCTCTTAAGGCTTACTCTCTTATATGTAGTATTATTTCATAGGGTTGTTTCCAAACATTATCACTTTTCCAATGCTGGGATTTTATAGTTTATAAAATTCTAATTTCATACACGTTAATAACATATTTTTTACATTTTATTTACTATTTTTAATTAATTTTGACACCTTTTGTTTGTTTTGTTCACGTCAACAGTGGGAGTTTGAAAATATTATTTAAAAAAAATTAGAAGTGGTTTTTGTGAAAGCTGATAGCGAAAATCTCACAAAAGTATATTTATGGTAGTACATTATTTTAAAAGTAATCCATACTTCATGTTTGTAATCATACGTCGTATACGTCAACGTTGTGACCTGATCCCACTTTTTCGCAAACCCTCACTTTATGTACTAGAACAAAAAAACCTTTAGATTTTTCTATAAAAATATTTATTTAAGTACTCTCCCTAATAGAACTTTAGCATAACTTGGCATAACCTCTTTATTACAATTTTGGTTAGAGCGGGAGAACTCGTGGCAGAACCAATCGCTCATTGACTTTAATATTTAAGAACCCCAGTCATCTTTATGTACGTGAATCTACTTTGAATAAGTGTTTTCTCATTTCCAATTTATAACATTTTTCCCCCTCACCAATGCAAAGAAAAAAAAAGAAAAATTATTTCATCTAATGTTACGAAACAACCACGAAACGGTACTACAAGGAGACCGCACGCCATGTATTTTACCTGGCGCCATTTCGCAATCGCCTGTCCTCCGATTTTCTCCATAGCGAGATATCTTCCCATATGAGAGCGCCTCTTCAGAGAAAATTTGTAACTAAATTGTCATCTGCTACTATAGGAATCGTAATCCCTCAATTTGCCACTTGAGGCGCTCTCATCTGGGAAGAAATAAAAATCCGAGGACAGGCGATCGCGGTTGTGGGCTGTTTTCCACCAGCTACGTCACAGGCGTGCGGTCTCCTTGCAGTACTTCGTGGAAACAACCCTATTAGAACAACATAAACTATAAAAGGAATAAAAGTAAGAATGAAGATTTCAATTAAAAACTCGAGGATCTTAACTGTGATGAGATTTGAACACATGCAAGAGTGTATATACGAATAAATAACCAAATAATCTGATATTTAGAAATACTTGAAAATTTAAAAGTCTTCTGACTTGAGGAATATGTGTAGTTTAAAAATTTTTTAATAAGTTTCAAAGTGAGTACTGAAAACAATAAAAATAAAATGTATGAGCTCTACAAAATTTAAGAGAAAAAAAGTATAAGTGCTATCCTAGTATTATCCAACCTGTACTTATCACATATCACCCATATTTCACAGTTATTAACATATTTACAAGAATACTATGTACAGTTTACTTTGATAAAAAAAAAGCTATTTTATGAATCACGATGAAATTATTAGTCATTGAGAAAGGAGAGGCTCGCTGCCCGCTCTAGCGACGTTTTTGAATGGCGAAAGAGTCTCTACGACGCTGTGTTGGAATCTATCTATTTTGAGGTTTTCCTCAGATACGAGTAGCGCGTCATTTAAACAAACATTATTTAAACTGACAGCGCTATTGGAAAACATGGGCATCGTAAGGTTTGTATTGTTCACTTCTATGTGACTAGATTCTGAATTCTTTGATGATGATTTTTTGAAGGTTTCACCATCGCTTGAAATTTTATGAGTAGATATTAGAGTTGTTGCTTTTCCCAGAATTACGAGACTGATTATCACTCTGAGACAGACGAGTATGAAGTAAGCGAGGACGAAAAGTGCAATGTTGATGGGCTTTGCGGAAGGAGTCACGGTCGTGCACAAAACTCGACCCATTGCAACACCGAGGGGCAGAGGAATGAAACCTATTCTTCGAGCCACTAAATCTGATGGATCGGAAAATGCAGTTTCTTCTCTTGTTTGGGACATGTCGTATGCTAAGCTCACTGTGTAGTCCCTGTAGACTGTTGATCGTAAATCATTGAAACGTGTGATGAAAGCATGCTTCACCTTAAATAAAAACAAGAATATTAACTCATATTGTTCTGCATTTCCCCCCTTGGGAATCATTTATTTTATGATTTCTAGGTGACTTCTCATATTTCTAAAGTATTCCATGTTGCGACAGTTTAGGAAGATGTACCGAGAAGTAAATCGATTTATCCAATATGTTCTTCTGCACACCAACTCACAATAAAGATTGATTTAGTTAACTGTCTTAAAAATATAAAAGTATCAACTCACCAAGTTTGAAAAATAAAAATTCTAAGTCTAATTTTTAAACAAGATTTTTTGAAAGTCAGTTTTACAATATTAAATACACAAACATCTATGGCGCTTTCTTTTGTCGCAGTGCAGTGGGGCAAAAAAGGCCCTGGAAAAAATGATTTTCAGAAGACAATTGTTATCCAATTTGAACGTTCTTTTTAAAATAAAATCTAATGAAATTCTGTATCAAACTGTCATGGCCAATCTTTGAAGAATGTTTTAATTATTTTTTTATTTAATAACAAAAATGAAAAAAATGACTTCCAAAGTATACCGTTTTTTAAAAAATACTTGGATTATTTCAAAAATACCTAGAAAACATGAAGCAACTATCAAAAAAAAGATGTCCAATAACAAAGCAAATTATTAAAAATTTATTGAATTTGTTATGAACAAATAAGTGAATGAAAATGTTTCGTTTAAGAATTGATTATTAACAGTTGATCAGTTTAACAGAACAAGGAACCATTATAAAATGTTATCGATTCATAGCAAAAAGTCGCGGCTAAATAATTGGTTGTTAATTCGATGAAAAAAGCGGAATTTTATTTACAAATACATACTATGCTAAAAATGTGTTTAAACAATTATTGTTAACGATAACATTCTTCTATTGTCATCGAAATGTCCTTAAAAATCTAGAAGTTACTTATTTACAGTTGATTTCGTCGAAAAAACCAAGTCTGTATGTACAAAAATAGCCAAATAGTGCATTTGATCAATTTTATGTTTTTAAAAGTAAAAAAGGTTAGCATTGGTAAGGTTTTGCAAAATAAATCATTTTTTGTGATGTAAAATAATAATATTTGATCCACAAAAATGTGATTTATTGAAATTAAACTTCTTATACTTTAAACTGGTGAGTTGATACTTTTATATATTATACGGCTTTTAAACAATTGATTCGTCAATTTTCGATGTCGTTTTCCTTGTACCTCTCCCCTATTCCTTTTACACATTCCCATTACACACTTGTCGGTAGTGGGGGACCTACAATTTAAGGTGGCTTGTGAACCACCAAGAACAACGGCTTTAAGTACTTCGGGAACTTTTTTCTCAAGGGGTACTGGCGAGTAGCGTCTAATCACTCTAAAACTTATGCCTTAGCACCCACGACCATAGCACACTAATTATAATATAATACGGTAATAAATCTCCATCTTTTTTCAAAAGGACGCAAAATGAATAGAAAATTGAAATGCTTGACAAAAAAAATCTCAGATTTTGTTTTCAATATCACCTTCCTTGGAATAATATAAAATCTTGAAATATAAGTATCTACTTTATCCGTGATACGTACCCAATCAACAAGAACCTCTGCCACGAGAAGCATAACGCAATCGGGTAAAAGGACGGCAAGACGATCAGCCCGCCATGCATATTCCTTCATAGTTTGTAAAACAACGGCAAGAAGCAACATAGTTAAATGAAAACGCTCCCTTACGTCGTTACAAGACAGTTGAAACAAGTTGTTCTTATCAAATTTCTTAAAAACTGATCCTTTTAGTTCGACAAACTAGAACAAAAACGCTCTATTATGCAAATTTTTATTAAACAAAAAGTTAAAGCAATAAACACTTTTAATAAATGGTAACTTACGTTGTTCGACATCATGATCGTAAGTAGAGCCTTATTACTACTGTTAATTGCCACGTTCAACGTTGTCGCTTGAAATAACACCAATATTGTATGCAAAACTATAATTTCTAGTTAAGGTTGAATTCTTAACAAATATTTTATCTTTATATAAAAAAAACTATTTAAAAAAACTGAATAAGTAAATGTTCATTTATGTTCTTTGAATCTTCTAGTAGCAATTTTTTGACCCAATAGACATTATTGAAATTGATTAACATAAAACTTGATTGCTATGTTAAAAGGATACAGACATAGGCAAGAGCGAATAATAAGTGAGGTATCGTCCCAAGGTGTTGGGAATGCGTAGAATTAGAACGAGATCGAGGCTCTGTTGCAGTCCACAGCAAAGCATCTATGGTGTCCTGACCAAAGGAATTAAAAAGCCGATCTCCTACTTCCAGCATATTGTAAAATATGTATAATTTGATGACAGATTGACTTTTCACCAAATGATACATCATGGATGTGTCTACCTTCCACGTAGCTATCCAGCAACCTAACACCACCACTCCTTTTAGCAAATCACATACTTCAGCAGGCCTCAAAAATCGCTCTCCCTTTTTACGAATCCTTTTACCTCTACAAATTCGATAAAAACATTATTTATTTTTCATAGTGTCCTTAAGCTTTGTAATAAGGTTATAAATTAATTTTAAAACTTACCCCAAACAATATTTAAGAGGCCTCGTAACAATTGCCCACAGAGCAATCATAAATCTTAAAGGTAAGAAGGTGTAAACGAATAGGAAGGAATCAGCGCACTAAAAGAATAAGACATAAATGGTGATATATGTAGCTATCCCTCTGGTGGCACCCCTGGTGAACAGCTACCCAGAGGTAGTATGAAAGTGAAAATTGCCGAAAAGGTACAAAAGGGGGAGCGCGGCTAGGGGTCGGTAAATTACGAAACAACTAGGGCCTACCTGATACCCTCGTGAAAAGAAATACAAATTTTGATACCACTTCAAGACCAGTTTCAAATAACGTTTGGACTTTTTCTAGTATGTACCCTTCAGCCTATACCTGTATCATTTTTAGGGCATTGAAATACACCTCTCTCTCGCTCTCCTCCCCTCTCTGAAATAAGGATAGCTGGCTGGGACAAAAGGATTGTGGTCTTCTGGGGACCAGAAAATATCAGTTTAGGACCACTTTAAGACAGACCTTATATCTGTCTATACTGTAGTCTTAAGTTGGTCTTTCTTTTCACGAGGGTAGGCACAGAACTCTAGTCAGTAGTTTGAAGTTGTTCTAGATAGAAATATTTGAAGCGCGTTCTGGGTATCTGTATACTCAGGTAAGCCAAGATACGTTCAAAATCTCCTCAAAAGTTTTTTTTTTATGTTTTTCAAAATTATTGTAAAGTTTTTGCTTTTTGGGAGAGATCTGATAAGTTACCAAATTCAACTATATGTCATTATTGCGATTGGCGACTCGATCGCAAAACAACGTCCGTGTGAATAGTTTGCATGGTTCCTATATGTACGAGGTCTGTCTGAAAATTATCCGACCTTGTGGTATTAATTCTAGGAAATGACGATGGTAAGCCCTTCAGAGTACTTCCATTTGGTAGCCACAACCTTCTTCCAGCGATCCTCCCACTTTTGGAAGCACCCCTTAAATTCCCCTTTCGTTATTGTTTTCCTGTTAGAGCAGTAGTTGGCACGGCCTGATCAACGACCTACTTTCTGGTCAGGTACCTGCGAGCTTGGGCAGACCAACCCTTCCCTCAGGGGGCCTTTGTTAGAAAATGGGAGAAAAATTTGAAATTAAAAGTTTCTTAATTCTGCAATCCGCGATTTAAAAGTAATGTATTTGGAATATACGTATTTTTCCGATTCCAGCGACATGTAATTTGTCTATAAAGGTTGAAAATTTGAGAAGTATTTAGTATTAAATTGAATATTGAGCTGAAGTTTCTTGACATTAAACTCCTTCAAATTTTCAACTTTCCTAGGCAAGTGATATATCATTGGAATCGGATAAATTCGAAGATGCTGATTAGGCTATTTTCAAATCGCTAGTTGAAAAATTAAAAGTTTTTAAATTTCCTTACATTGACCTGCCTGTGGACAAAAGACCCTTGCTGGAGTAAGCTCACTCACACTGAGGTTCATGAACAGACCGAAAAGTAGTAGAAAAAATTATTTCGGGACGAGCCTGACCATACCTGAAAAGTGAGCAAAAAGTTTGCCGACCACTGTTTTAAAGGATACTTCAATTTGGGAAACAGCCATAAATCACAAGGAGCCAGGCCAGGACTGTATACGGGCCGCCGAAGTAGGCAGTGCACATTTCATCGCCGTTTACCTGCTTGAATTACCCCCACTACTGAACTTCCCCTCACCTAGCCTAGTTCTCGTCAACGTCTGTCGTGGAACCATGTCAGCGGAGGGGTCCTTTGTACTAATGAGGAATAAAATACGAAACATACAAATTTTTTAATTTTGCAATTAGTAATTTGGAAATATTATATTCCAAATCTACGTTTCTTGGCGATTCCAACGATATGTTACTTGACTTCGTAAGTTGAAAATTAGGAGTGTTTATCAGGCCATATTGTATAGGATCACCGAAATTCCACTGCAATAATTGCACATGGGCCCTATCATCGGAAATTTTAAATTGCCATAGAGCAATAAATCGACTGCTCCTACTTAAATAGCAATTGTCACAAGTTGACGCAGATTTTGGTTTATGATTTTATATGCGCATCCATAGAAATTAATTGCTTTTTGAACAAGAGCAGTCGAATTACTTTCTGAGTCATTTAAATTAAAGAAGAAGAAAAAATAAGAAAAGGCAAAGAACAAGAAAAAAAAAGATTAATTATTTTCCTACTTAGTGACATTCTGCAGGAAGAAAAACATCGAAATTGTACGTTATTAGGAAAAAGAGAAAAACATGGTTTTTCTGAGCTATTAGCATTAAAGAAGAATAAGAAAATAAGAAACAACAAAGAAGGTGAAGGAATGTATTATTTACTTTTCGAGTTATTGACATTGAAGAAGTAGAGGAAAACAAGGAACAAAAAGAAAAAAAAAATTCATTATTTTTCGAATTAATGACATTTTTCAAAAAGATCAAAATTGTACGTTAATACGGAGAAGAAAGAAAAAAATTTAAATTAAATATTTTCTGAGCTATTGCCATTGAAGTAAAAGTTATTGTCATTTTTCAAAAAGATCGAATTTGTACGTTATTAAAAAGAAAAGACAAAAAAGGTTAATTCTTTTTTAAGTTATGCCAGTGAGAAAGAAGATAAAAAAGCTAGAAATAAGAAAGAACAAGATGAAAAAAGAAGACAAATAATTTAAAGAGATTAATTATTTTACGAGTTATTGGCATTTAAAAAAATCGAAATTGTACTTTACTATATTATTAAAAAGAAAAAAATTTAAAAAAGGTTAATTATTTTCCGAGTTATTGAAGTTGAAGAAGTAGAATAAACCAAAAAACAACAAAGAACAAGAAAAATTAAAAAATGTTAATTATTTTTCGAATTTTTGGTATTTTTGAAAAAGATTGAAATTGTGTCCAATTTTTATTTTTAATTTTTAATGTTTTTATGAATAGAACAAAAACTACGCGTTCCATGAAAAAAAGATAATTAACAAATTTATAGATCTTTTTTGTGTGAACCACTTTTATCTATTAATTTTTTCTCGTACCTTGCGTCATTTTTCCAAAAATTTAATTTGTTGTATTTTTAATGTTATTTTTCACGATTATAATAAAAAAAGTACCTATCACATCAAAAAACGATTAAGCACTCAACCAAAAAAATTAACTTTCAAAAATTTAGTTCAACTTTCAAAGAAGTAGTGGAATTTTCAAACTAAAAGATAAATTTTTATCGTAAAATGTAATATTTGATATATTAACAACAAAATATTTCTAATTAAAAATAAAAAAAACATTTGGATTTAACTAAAAAAAAATTTAACAAAATATTTGAACACTCAACTAAAAAACATTAATTATCAGGAAAAAGTTTAAACTTCTAACCAATAATTTGGTTCTCTACCAAAAAAGTTAGTGTCAAAAAAATACGTAAATTTTCTACCAAATAGTTGAATTTTCAAGCCAAAACAATTTTTTAGAAATGTGTTATTGGTTCGGACTATTACTTTCTTCTATTTTGAAAAATGGTATAATCTGAATAGATTGGTTCTAAAGCAACCCACAACACTAATGCAGTTGAATTTCGGTGATTCTATATATGGCCTGATAAACACTCCTAATTTTCAACTTACGAAGTCAAGTAACATATCGTTGGAATCGCCAAGAAACGTTGATTTCGAATATAATATTTCCATATTACCAATTGAAAAATTTTACGTTTCGTATTTTATTCCTCATTAGTACAGAGGACCCCCCGCTGACATGGATCGACGACAGACGCTGACGAGAACTCGGCTAGGTGAGAAGTTCGGCAGTGGGGGTAAAAAAAGCAGGTAGACGGCGATGAAATGGGCATCTCCGGCCGAAGTTGTGTAAGGCCGTGTTCCGCCAGAAATTGCTGAATAGGCTGCCCAGTCGCCACTTTTCCACATATCAGGCCGTTTCTTTCATACTGCTTCACGCAGCCACTTTACAACTTCTTGGTAACATATTTCTTTACCGCCTGACCTTTTGGAGCGTATTCATGGTGCACAACGCCTTATTAGACGAAGAGACAGTGAGCATTGCCTTGATGTCTTCTGCCAGAGTGAGGGTTACTTTCCACTGAAGTACAACTACTTTTAAATAGCCTAAACCACTCTTTAAATTGAGTATTACTCATAGACTTATCACCATACACTTAGCGAATTATGTATCACGATCGTTTCCAAAAATGCATGGCCAAGTTTTTGGCAAAATTTAATGCAAACTCTTTGTTTCGTCATCCTCAAATGCGACGTGTACGCGTGGTTAGATGTTTACGCAACTGCGTACACTAGTCGACTAACGATTCACAAGACAATGACAATTAGTAGGGAGCCTCACAGAGGTCCCCCTAAATGATAAATACCTGTTTTTGACAATAGCAAGCTGTTCTAACTAAATATAGTAGAATAAGAGGAAAGTCTGTTTTTCATTTATATTTGCATTTTTTCATACAATGGCCTTGATTCCACTCAAATAATGAGTTTAAAAAAAG
>CAKNWT010093341.1:0-12583 GCA_932066315.1 Andricus coriarius | reverse complement strand
TTCAATCTATCCATTTCTCGTAATCCTAAATAATATTTCTTCGGAAATCGATCGTCCGACATATTTAGAATTTTCTTTATCCAACTGAGAGTTGACTTGAAAACTCCCACTGTAAGTTCGGGAGCACCTATTTCTAATATAATAGCATATTCAGCAGTATTTTGTGGAATATGCAGGATTCTCGTATAAAAAGTGGTTTGAACTTGTTCTATAAAATTTAAACACCTAAGACTGCATATATGTGCACCATAGAGTAAAACGCTGGATACAAGAATTAGTAAAAGTCTAAAAAACGATTCCATGAACTAAGTTTCAATCTGTGAATCAGTTATCGTAGATCCTACAGCGAGATTAGATTTACGATCACCTTCATCTTTCGCCTTGAAACAAATTGCAGATTGGGTGAGTGGAGTGCCAAGGTAGTTATAACTGTTGAAAGAAAGCCAGATAGTCAGTATAAGCTGAGAGCAATTAAAAATGTAAACATTATTGGACTTAGAACCTCCCCCTGCATGAATCGTTTCGTTACATCTACCGATTCAGAGATGCCATTATTTCCCTTGATCGCAATATTAGCTTTAGAGTAGAAATCTATTGCCAATCTTCTGAATTCTAACCAGCAACCTTTCGAGAATAATTTTTTTCCAGAATATGTTATGACTAACTGAGGAAAACGCTGCTTTAAAGTCAACATGGAGTACAAAAAGTTTGCCTCCGTTCAGTTTCAGAAGATTTTGAATCATTGCGTTAAGGGTAAATATCTGATCCGTGCAACCTGTCGCCCTCCCGAAACATGCCAGCCATTCTGGAAGAAGTTGCATGTCTTCAGCCCAAGATGTCAGCCTTTTGGAAAGAATCTGCGCAAATATCTTTGTAACATACTTAACTAAGGCAATGGGGCATTATTCAGAAGGATCAGTGACGTCCCCTTTCTTGTGTATCATTCTATGAAATGTTTGAGACCACGATATTGGGACTTTTTCTTCATGAATTATTTTATTAAGTAACCAGTTCAAGTAGATGATCAGATTGTAAGGCAAATTTTTTTTAAAGTCATAGCTTATACCATCCGGACCATGGGGCTTACCATTTTTTAACTGTTTCAAGCTTGAAATAGTTTCCTCAAGACTTATATGTGAATCAAGATCTCGCATTCGCGAGAGAATCTTGTAAGGAATTCTTATAACCTTCCTTCTTGGAATCTAATAATTTTGCATGTTCTTTTTTACAATTCATATAAATCGATACAACTTGAGGATTGAATTTTTGCTTTCGCAATTATTAAGTACTTGTTTCAGCTCTTTTTTACTCTTTCTACATTGTGAATCAAACTATGGCTTTGAGCGACTCAGTTTTTTAGTCGGTCTTACAGTCATGTTATGTTATTTCGCTGGCTCTTTAAATCCATTAATTATATGGTTTGAAAGGCCACCTATCGACAAGATTCAGAGTTAATATTTGAAGGGTTACTGAGTAATTTCCTCAAGTTTATCAGCAAAGTCATTATTCCACTTCAAAAAAGGGATGCTTAAGTATTTCGCATAATTTAAAATCGAGTGATGTAATAGCGTCAACGCTATAGAAAAGGATCGGATCGAGTTGGAACCCTCAGCACTTGGAAATCCTCTATTGATTGAATTCCCACTTTTATCATACGAGGCAAAATTTATAATTGAAGAACTTTTTTCACTCAGAAAAATTGATAATTGAGCTGGGCAGTTGCTTTTAGTTCTCCGATCCAGGACGAAAAACCCATTTTTTTACAGCTTGGTACCATTTTTTCCCCCTTTTGTCCCGGTCAGTGGCCAGACTTGTTCTTGCGTCATACAGATTTAAATTCTCACTGAGAGTTTTATCCTCAAATTGATTCATTTCTCCAATTTTACCGTTAAAATCCCCTTTCACAATTATCGATTATTCACTGTACAATCCTATGCAGACAAAAATCTGTCAAACACTATGCGTCAGCAATGTCAGATATTTCTATCAATTTGTATCCTTTACGTAATCGTTTGCTGTTCTATCAAAAGTTTCTAATTGAAACGCTATTGAACCTTATCAGCACAAGGCCAGTTTTAATTCCGGTATTTTGGAATACCGGAAATTGCTATCAAATTCTATTTGTACGTAAATCATAGAATATTTTATCAACAGTTTCTCATTAAAAGTATTAAAAGTATCTTTATTTAGTTTTAATTATTAGCGAACATAAAATATATGCGGACTAAACCTATAACCCTTTCATACATTCATGAGTAAAGTTAATTTTGAGTCAATCTTTGTGGATTTTTAAAGAGTTTATCAAAATGTAGAATTCATATAAACACTAGAACAGCAAAAGCATTAAAACAAAACAAGTTAATATCTGCAGAGTTAAGTTCATAGTTTGAATTTTCGCCTAATGGTGCCCCTATTCCTGGTGTTTATCGTGACATTCTTCACACATTCTTCTTCTTTTTTGACATACCAGATCCTCCTGCCAGTTCTCTTCCTCCTGCCACTCATCCTCGGATCAGGTTTTCTTCTCCGGTCAAACCTTACCACCGCGCAAGGTTCCGGTCTCCTTCTGCCTAATATAATGCTCCACGAACCGGGCTTTCGTTTTATTCACTCACGCAAATAGTTTTTGAAAAATATCAGTAGACCCAGTCGGGCCTTGCGGCCAAATAAGGCGGTCCGGTTTGGAGGACTATTCTCAATTATAGCTATCCCTATACCTTATACACAGAGAAAACTTTTACGAATTATGAGTGTTGATCTTTACACCACAATTTCTAATAATGTGCTAAATATAATGATTTTTTGCAAACATGTAATGGAAGATAAATAATTAACGTTTCTGTTGATATGAATATGCCAATGACTTATGTAGCTCACATGGTTGTAATTTTGTTGTGAAATTTCATGCTTCGTGCGAATTGGCGAAAAAACTTCACTAGTTCAAGATTCGTGTTTCCCTACATCCCAAGGTTTAGAAAGAGCCGTGGTGACTTCTTTGCCTCCCTTTTAGAACATTCTCGGTAGGTCGGCGGCGATACGGTATGTTACGAACAACCAAGTTTCTTTATAAATTTGATCCCGTTTATTGTGTTGGTTGTGTCGAAGATGTTTGGTTACGTTCGCATGTGAATGCTTTTATCTAGCTTTATTGTTAATGCTTTACGCTAAGCCTTCAATACAGTAACTTTATTATTTTTTTAATTATTGGTTAAAATGCTACGTATCTTATTTTACTTTGAGTTTCAATGGAAACTATACGTAAACTGATACTCAATTATAATTACGTTTTTTTTAAATTTTATTAATAATTAAAATGCTAATCGTGGTAAAATATTTCGTTACAACACCATTATAAAGAAAATCAAAATATACTTCAATTATGGATGGTAAAAAGTTTCTGGTGCAAATGTTTTATATATAAATATATCTTTACCATCATTTTGTAACTAATCTTAGTAGGAAAGTCTTATTTCGCTGCGTTTTTTACCCTCGTTTCTTCCGAGGTTTGTTTTGGAGATATTATTGTAGGTTTATAATGATTTATCTGTTCCAATGCGGAAAAATTTCATGAATTTAGTTCGCTATAGCAAATAATTTTATCATACGCCGTCAATGTACGATCAATATTGTCAAAACTCTAATCGGATTGTCATTATTTGACATTTTTTTGAAGCTATAACTTGAACATAAAATCTATAAAGAATTTCTTTTGATAAAAATAAAACAGAGCTGTATGCGAATTATGAAACATTTCTGATTATTCACTTCTTTTCCATGGTCAAGTTAAAACTTTTAAAATTTGCCAATAAATCATTAAAAATATTAAACATTTTTTCGGTTTGATTAAGATAAAATTGAATAAGTAATTCTTTTCATCTTACAATCACATAAAATCAACAACAAATAGAACGATGGTTCAACTCACATATATTCTGCAAAGAATTCATTGCCTCTCGTGATTTTCTGCGCGTCTTTTAAAATCTTAAATATAGATACAAATAGTTAGTTATTTAAGTCAAGAATAAGGAGAATTAGAAATAATGAAGCATTTTTAAAAAACGAACGATCATTCCAAAACAATGATAAGATTGTAAAACAAAAACACGAATCAACATGCACAATCTAATTTAATTTGTTAGTCAATAATAGAAGCGTGTACATATAAAACTAAAACTAAAACTAAGTTATTCAAATGAGATAATTCCAGAATTTCTCGATTGGATGTAATTTTTTTTTAACAACTTCTACTTATAATTGTCAGATAATCCAATATAATGTAAATCGAATTTCCTTCCTGTGTTACTTTCCTTATATTTTGAATCATTTGGAGCATAATCAAAACATTTAGCCAATTTTTTTTTGCACAAATAAAGCAAGCTGAGAAAAAGAGTAAAGACAAAAGTTATTCATCCAAAAAAATAACTACAAATTTATTATTAATTTTTTTCATAGAACTTGTACTTATTTTGAGTTATAAATTTTACTAGATTTAGTCAAAGTGTGACGAGTAAAATTATAAAGTTACAAAGTCATAAGGCATGGCTTTGGTAGAAACTCCAAATAACGCTTATTTTTATGAATAAATAATTGCTAGCCTACTTTTTAACCTTGGTATTCTAAAACGAAAACATTTTAGTTATTTTTTGAGGACCAAAACAAAACTAAATAATCAGAATTTAAACAAAAATATCGATATTTAAGCTTTTATAAATGAAAAATTAATTTTTAGCAACTGTCCTCAAAAATTGAACTATTATAGAACTATATATTCAATACGAGCGAGAGGCTTATTCTTAGCAGTCTATTGCTTAATATATCTAAATATATTTTAGATTAGGTACTGTTAATGTTCCAGTTGAGCAAACATTTCTAGAATAGGAAATCTCACAGTAGAGTTAAAAAAAAAATAGTTAAGAATTGCGATCAACAGCTACATTTGTCCTCGAAAATACATTCCTAAACCACTGTGAAACGGGACAGATGTAATCAATGATATTTTCTAGAATGCAAATAATATTTTTTAAAATCAATACAGCTTCTAGGTATTTACTTAAATTTTATCACTCTAACGATAAGAATAAATCTCCGCAGAACGAGTTTGATGACAATAATTGATGAGATATTGATCAAGATGACATACATAAACTTCAATTACGCACTAGAATATTGATTTGATACAATGCTAACCAAACTCTTTATTAATGTATAAATCAGTTGTTCCTCTAATTGCAAAATATGAGGCTCGATTATACTGTACTCTTTATCTTGCCGGTGATACTTAGTTCTATTGGTGAATATAATACTATTATATATTTATAATCTTAAAAAGCTTTGAAGCTTTCCAAAAATATTAGTTTCTGCATCGCAGAATCAAATTGTTCCAGCAGATTACGTAAAAATCTCATCTGGTTCAATGAAACGAATTTCACAACTAAAAATCTATGAGTACAAAAATCGAATACTTTTCTATCAACAGTTTATCACTGCAAATCTATGAAATCCTGTGCAGAGAAAAATTTATTAAATCCTATGCTTCATAGATGAATAAACCTTTACTTTTCAGCCTGCTAGTCTCAAGCAATTAACTTGCTCACACTTCCACCTTTTACACAATTTTCTCTAAACTAACATTTATCCATACCTTATCTCTAAGAACTCTCGCTCTTATCGCATTGCCTTCCTCGCACGCATGTCCCTACTTTCTCGCTTAGCCTCTTACTGTGATACTCTGCCTTCGCGACTAATGCCTACTGCTTATCTACTATCATAATATTTACAGATTACTTATATCTAATTCCTCTGCTATTTACAATTTTTCCTTCTCCATTCCTCTTCCTCAATCGTTGTCTTGTTCTCGATCCCAACACCCACTTTACCAATTCTACTGCCCTTTTTCCCCCCTTGCATGCATCAATATCTCCATGCTTATCCCACTCCTTTCCACCCCCACGTACTCCACCCACCAGTGCTCCACTCTTGGATCCCCGCTCCCACACGGTTCACACATTTTCTTTTGCCTAGAGAGCCCGAACCTATTAAAACCCACCATATACCCACACAGAGTCCTCGCTACAAGCTCATAACTCCGTTCCTCTCCTTCCTCACATAAATATTGTTCTCTCACGTTCGGCAGTATCCATACACAGTTCCCGTTAAACCTTGACTCTCTTACTATTTTTTCCCTGCGGTTTTCTCTTTCTCCATGCCCTTTTTCTTAACCATCTCAGAAAACTTCCTTGCGCGTGCATCCTTCTCACATCATCTAAATGCAGTCCATTTGATCTAAAATATCTTTCACTTTCAGCCACCATCTTCCCGCCCCTGTGCTGTTCTCCTTTTTTCAGTAACACTCCCCAACCAGCTTACTTACTATATTTACTATATTTACTATATTACTATATTTACACGCCCGACTCCCGGTTAGAATTTCTAAACTCGTTTTCCTCGTCTCCCTCCTGACAGTATCATTAGGCGTGTTCCTTGCCAACCACAGTGTCCACTTTCCATACCTCTCCTGTTTCCTATTTACCAATTCGCTTTCCTTCGACCTCTACTCCATACAATAGCACACTCATCACTAGTGTGCCAAAGAATTTCATTCTCCTTCCAAAATCATCGGCGCATAACTTCTTTCTCAATACTCACTCCTATTCCTGCAAAACAAGAAACCCAGGTACACAAAATCTTTTGCATCCTGCCCCACATTTCTCTTCCACTCCCCTCCCTTATCCCTTCCACCTCCTTTTCTGAACAACATTACCATTGACTTTTCCCCATTTAGCTCTAACCTATTCTTATCCAGGTATCTATTCAACCTCTTCATCATCTCCTTTAGAGCACCCCTTGCTTCATAATGTCTGATATTTTTACTAAATATAGGATTTGAGGCATACTGATTCGAATAAGATTTGATAGAGTTTCAATAAGAAACTGATGATAGAAAAAGTGTAAGATATTACATTGTACAGAATCTGATAGATATTTTTGAGATTCCAGAATACAGAATTTCATCAAATTCGAATGGAAAAATGTTGATTAAGAAGTATATACGATTTCACGACTGGTAGAGAATCTAAAAATGTTGATAGAAAAGCATAAGATTTCCAGACAGATTGGATTCGGCAGAATATTTTGAGCTTGCCTATTAAATTGTTAAATTGTTCCTGAAATCTTTTATAAGTTTATCAAGTCAGAATGTATGAGTTCGGTTCTCCTGTACATTATTATTAGTAACACTGAAAGATTTATTTTTAAAACAAAATGTAATAGTTTGTTTCTTCTTGCAGAATTAAGTTCACAATTTGATTGTTTGCCTAATGGCGCTCCTATTCCTGGTGTTCCTCATGCAGGTGCATCTTCTTCTTTTTTCGACATACGAAATCCTCCTGCCACTTCTCTTTCTCCTGCCAGACTTCATTCTTCGCTCAGGTCTTCTCCTGCTGAAACTTCTCTTCGTTCAAGGTCCAAATCTCCTCCTGCTAGAAATATAGCTCCGCCTACCAACCTTTCTCTTTCTGATGTGCTTGGATTTAGACACGATCAGATTCAATTCATTCGGCTTATTTCCAATAGGAATCTAAACCGGCTTTTCGAACTTAGAACATACACTTTCCCTTCGGATAAACGAATTAAAGTACTCGAAGGACGTAGAACCTATTCGCCCGTGCCACCCCAAGAACAAATTGTACTATCAACATCCGATGGTGACGTCTTTGCAATATTGATAAGTAATAATACACTTGCTGGAATATATAAACATAATCCTGATATAAACCGTAATGGACGGGCAAAAATAAACATAGAAAGCGGAACAATCACCCTATTGACCCCAGATGAAGTCGAAGAAATTCCAGTAGGCCAAGGTCGCCGCATCTTACAGGATTTTAGGGTAGAGCATGTGAACCGAAATGTTGAGTAAGTTACTTTTCAAAATACACTAGTTATCTTTGCGTCACATTGTCAGTAAACTTTGTAGTTGAATTGCTTTTACGTTATCTTAATTCGGCATGAATGTCATCGAATTCTCTTAAGCTCCCGTAAACTCTTCGAAATGAAGTACAATTTTACGGAATACAATGCACTTGGAATTCACCCAAAATGCTTATTTTTTATCCTAAATTCTTTATAATGCTTATTGTATTCTTTGAAATTATCTTGAAATTTTTAAGTTAAATGGACCTTTTTACAAATGAGTTTGTACTTTTATTGATTACATATTCAAAAAGATTTTAACGGAATCCAAAAGATTTTTAAAATTGGTAAAGAGATAATCTGGAAGATTTTTTGATTTTTTCTTAACTTCACAGAATGTTTTCAAAGATTTAGGAAAAATTATAATTATTTTAAATCATATTGATAAGTTTATTAAAACTTTAAAAATAATTTAAAATTTGTAAAAGATTCAAAAAAAGTTATAATACAATGCAGATTTTTGAAGAGTAAAATACAATTTAGAAGTCTTTTTAAAATTTGAAAAGTTTCGAGATAGCAAAGAAATGATTTTAAGTGTCCTAGGGATATCAAGAGTGATTACTTATTTAAAAGAATTAATTTAAAGAAAATATTTTTAAATATTAATGATGATAGTATATCTGAAAAGTAGTTGTCAAATTGTTATCGAAAACCTGATTGGCTTTTCACTAGTTAAAGTTATTTTATATAGTAAATTAAAAAGTTTTAAAATAAAATCTCCAGCCAATTCCTTTTAATAAAAAAATCATAGGAAACCTTATGCTATTTCGGAAAAATTTGTGCTTATTTACTGTCTCAGGTCTTCTCCTGTGGAGGCTTCTCTTCGCGCAAGGCTCGGGTCTTCCGTTCCCAGGTGCAGGGCTCCACCTAGCAGGCTTCCTTCTTCTGACGGATCTGTATATGGACTTGACCAACTTCAGTTTATTCTGCTTACTTCCATTAAATATCCGAACTCGGTATTCGAACTTCGAAAATACACTTTTCCGGCAGATAAAGAAATTTTATTACACGAAGCACAAAATAAATATGTGCCGATGCCTAAGCAAGAACACATTGTATTATCAACATTTTCTGCTGATGTCTTTGCAATATTGGAGAGTAGTAACTATCTTGCTGCAATATATACATATGATCGGCGCGCTGGCAATAAACTTCGGGTAAAAATTAATATGCAAAGTGAAACGATTACCCCGTTGACCACAAATGAAAGGGGGGAAGCACCAGTAGGCCGCCTTCGCCCCATCTTAAATTATTTTAGAGTACAGCATGTAAAACACAATCGTCCACGTCATTCAATCAGTTAAAAGAATGTAAAAATGTTTTCGAATCAAAGCCATCTTTGAATATTACGAGTGACTTGTAATTACAAATAATAATAAAAACTCTAGACATTATGGTTCGCAAGTCTTCGATCTTTCGTCAATGCCTCTTTGGTGCATGCAGAACTTAACGCGAATCAATCTCTCAAGTTTAGTGGTCGATTTCTTATACCACGTTATTCCAATGCGCTGATTTATGTTGAAAAAATTTTTTGAACTTGCTATTTGCTGATCCGTAGGAGATAAGTCTTGTCTAATGGACGCTTGTTATTAGAATGTTGTTAGTCAAATACTTTGGCGCCCGTCAGCGTAATGACAAATTTTAAAAGATAATTAAACTTTTCATTCCGCGACGTTTTGGGTGATTTAAAACGAAACATCATCGCTGATTAAGAATAATTATCGCACATCCGTATCTATTAGTTATGATGATATTAAATACGTATTTTCCAATCAAACTTCGCTCGTGCAAAGATATAGCGGTACCAGGCTGTGATTGGCTTCGCTCACGACAGACTGGGAGCCAACCAGCAGTTACCTCCACTCTAGCGGACCCCGCTACCACGGATCATTCGCTAACCGGCAGCTTTCGTGTACGCTTCAACGCTCAACGAAAATTCAGCAAGAAACCAACCAAATGGAGAATAGTCGCCAGCATGTCTACGTGGGACAGCGACCCACCTGGGACGTGCAATGTCCATGGTACCTAAGCCCCCCCCCCTGTACACACCACACTCACTGGGACAACCAAATTCACATTCTAAACTGGATGAGTTTATAAAATTAGGACACACTACACGTCGTTGTAGGGGATCTCCAGAGTTGCCGCCTAATGGGGATCTAGACCTGATCAACGGACACACATCGTATACCTTTTTTGTTTTAAATGCGCCAGGCCCTCTCTCGCGTGGAGCCCCCGAATGATATTTATCCGCGCAGGGGCGGAAGGACTGGACTGAACTCCTGACGGCGTCGGAAAAAACGACAGGCAATCCAGCAGGCCGGCCGAGCGCCGTCGTCCACGAAATAGCCAGGACGGGGTCTATTTGTTCCCTGCGACAAACTGAGCCCCCCTCTTCCCCCGGTAGGGCAGAATCAACTCCCAAATCCGACATTGGGGTACCATTCTCGGATGAAACGACGTCGGAAACCCGTGAATCCATAGATAACCCCGGCCTTTACCCCGGGCCTTACTTCGCAGGCCACGAGCATACAAGAGCAGTTCCGCGTAGCCCTTTGTCAGGCTCATCTCAACCGATATTCCCACCAATTCCCCGTCAACCGACCGCCTATTATGTATATATGGACAACACCCTCTGTGACACCCTCTGTGAGGTACCTTCCTGTCCCACTTACGCCCCTTCCTCCGCAATAGGACGGCCCTACTGACCGGGCTCCACTTCATTCGCTTTCTAGCTGAGTACTGCGTGCTCCTACTGTCAAGAAACGTTCTACTGTGCTTACCGCCAGCAAGAGGACTAATCAATTCCAAGGAACCACCCCGAAAACGCAGAAATCGCTATAGCCTCCGGAGGCGTCTCAATCTGAAGCATCGCCCAGCCTTGGAAATCCCTTTGCACAACCTATTCCTTGCCGGTGTAAATCCCTCGGGTTAAATCACGTGGATTCGCCATTCCTCGAGTGCCGCACAGCTGAGTCCCCCATAGAAAATAGGGACCCGGAAGTGACCACCGACTACGATAAGAAAAAATACGTTCCCTGTACCCACCACACTTATCCTCACTCCTCGCTACACTAGGATTCCTCTTGGGAGCAGCCTGGTCCTTCAACCAGGAGCCCACTGTCCTTCGACCCCACGACAACTTCAGTCTCCAAAACTCCACCTCCAGCAGAATACGATCCGGAATATCATCGTCTGAATAGTCCTACTCTCCCCCACCCCCCTAAGAAGTGTGACACGCCCTTCTGCCGCCTTGTCGATTCCCCCTTTGATACCCTTCAGCGAAGTGTGTGCCCGGAAGTAAGCAATGCGGTCCTTAAGTCGCGTGTGAAACTTTGGCGCATAGACGAAGTAAAACCCGTGGCTAGGTCCCTCGTTGAGGAGAGATTATGGAACAAGTGATTTGACAATAAAACCCCATCGGACACCACAAGGGAGTTTCTTAGCGCACCCAGTCTATACCGGACCTTAAACAATGTCTCTGTGTCCCAAATTCCCTGCCTTTCACCAAAGTTGTATGTGCCCCCACCTGCCCTCTTTTTGAACCCGATTGCGATTATAGGGTAACTGGTTTTCGTCACAACTCGGTGGACTACAACTCTTATATTGCCATTTGTAATATTTTTTGAATTTGCAATCAAATATCGTTTATATTTGATACACTTATATGAATAAATAATAATTTAGAGGTTATTCAATTTTGAATTTCTAAAAGGCTTCTAATGTTATGAAATAAATATTGTTTATTTCAAAACGTTAATTATTGGAAATTATCTGTAGAATAATAACACTGGGTGTCTATTTTGTATTCAGAATCGGTCAAAGAAACCATCAGGGAGCAAACAAATTTCAATTAACAGTTCTAACTATTTTTAAACTTTAAATAGAATAAAGAACATTTTTCGGCTTTATTTTGATCCCAAAGGAAAGGTCTTTTTTTATTTAGGAAATGTAAGAATGTTTTGTATATACGATCAAATTAAAACTTACTTAATTTTCAAACTTGATTAAAAAATAAAAAACAAAATTCCCACTGATTATTGCAACAATTTTTATAAGAGGTACGCAAGCGTAAATGAAAGTAAGTTTTATTTAATTTTAATTAATAAAAGCTCGTTCTAAGCGTTGAAAGGTTCTTTAAACAGTAGATAAATACTCAAAAAATCGGCAATATACAAATCCGCAACTTTTCAAAATTGCATTATTATTTTCGTTAATTAATACAGCTTCTAATTCTTTATTAACATGTTATTAAGAAAATTAATTTTTGTTTCTTGGGTTAGTTTATGGAATATAAAAATGAATACTTTAGAAGTGTCAGCTTGATGCCTATAACACATGAGATTACGATTAAGGTACTAGATATATATTGGACTGTGGTCTTTATTTTGAGGGTGGTACTTAGTTCAATTATTGAATCATATATAATACTATATCCATCATTTTACAAACATTTTAAACTTGCCGAAAATAACTATTTTGTAAGTAAGTAAGTTTTAAGTAAGTTGTAATTACAGTTAATAATAAAACCCTAATGTATTATGGTTCCCAATTCATATCTTTTGCCCATGTCCCAGTCGGTCCTTTTCGAAAGCAGATGAAAAAATTCTCT
>CAKNWT010093336.1:0-13461 GCA_932066315.1 Andricus coriarius | reverse complement strand
ATTTCGTTGTCTCAAGTTAAAAAAAACACCCTGTATATATATATATATATATATATATATATGTGTGTGTTAGTATATTTATTTATATATTTATATATTTGCATGATTATATTAACAATAAATACTTCATAAATATAGAGCGAATATTGTGCACTGCAGAGTGTAGAGTCTAATCATATATTTGGATACTCAGCTCGCTGTATGCTGTAGAGGGTAGAATATTCATCACCGGAGTAGAGTATAGACTATAGTAAGAACGTTGTAACCCGTAGCGCGTACTGTGTAGTCATAGACTATAGAGCATAGAAGTACGTGGATGCTGGAGGACATAGCTATAGATATACTGAAAACGTTGCAAGCAATGGAGTATATCTATATATAATAGCTAGTCAACTGCACCTGTGACGTCAGCGATGTAGACAGCGAAGCACTGTAGGAACAGGCCCTATAAAAACCCAAAGAGCCAGCATGGGTCAGTTTTAAGTTTCAGTTTCAGTTTCAATCACAGTTACAAGTTATAATTCAGTTTGACGCTCTTCCGTATTTTTCTCCGATTTTCTCCGATTCTACTGTCCAGTGTCTAGTGTCTCAAACCGATATCTCTCGCATATTAGTGTGTGTACCCTTGTGACAATGTTGTGCACTGGGAAACCCGAATCTGGGATTTCCCATCTTTAGAACACTTTGAACCAATTTCACCCTGAAATGGACCCATACTTGATTATCAGTGAAACCCTTTTATAAAACCAATTGAAGATTTACCCAATTCTAAAACTACACCAAAGTGCACAACCCCTTCTTCTACATTGTACACCACTATTCAGAGATCGCAGAGACGAACCAGTACCTAGATCTCATTTGATTCTTCAATCAAATAAATAAATCGGTAAGTCATCATTCTAATAAATCTAAAATTCATTGATCTAACTCCCTTGAGCCATAATATATGAGTTTCCTTTATTTTAAAGTTACTGGCCAAGGATTAGAGAAAAGTCTGCAAGTCTTCCTTCAACTTCTGGTGTTAAGCTTTTTATAATAAATAAGTTTCAATTGTCCTTTTATATAATAAATTGTTGAATCTCAATTATGACTTATTTCTTGGCTACTCTTTCCTCTTCCCTGTGCGAGATCTTCAATCTCAACTAAAACGAGGAACTCAATTAAAGAGGAAGTATTTTGCGTTTTCCATGACGTAACATATATTAAACAGTATCTTAGTATAATGTATAAATTCCTGAAAATAAACCAAGAATCTTACGATCAAATTTGGACAAACACCACAAAATGCTAAAATTGAAACAGGCTTGGTTGATGATTATGATAAAATGTGCAATTTTAAGTTTAAACAAAAAATAAAAACTTGCTCCCGAGATACTGAGTTGTTGAATTGGGAGAAAATGAGTTTGACTAGAAAAAGTTAACAATTCCGGGTAAATCTTTCAAGAATTTGGCAGTCCTAATTTGATGTTATTTGAAAATCGTTTTTAGATAGCGACTAAAAATCTATTTTTCAATTTTTTGTTTAAATAATAAAAACTTGCTCCTGAAATATGGTCGAGTAGTATAACGTAATGGCGCGAACTCGCGAGCTGACGGTGGTAATGCAGCGTTAATACGCTTGCACCATATTGGTGGTAGCGTTTTGGTACTATATTAGATGGGAATATGCAAGCTGCCATCTTAGTTTCCAGCGAAATTCAAAATCGCTAACTTGATATCGAATTTTCAAGAGATGAATATTGGTCTAGAACCTAATTAAATATTAATGTGTAACAAAACTGAAGTAAAGTTAGCTGTAATATTTCAAGATAATAATATTATTAGGAAGATCATTTTTTTTAAGCTTTATAATATAATGATCAATTGAAAAAAGGCAAATTATTCTACTTACGGATAACACGTAGGTTTTAACTTTTGATTCGAAAGTTTATTAAATTCGAAATGAATAGAAAAATGCATACACATAGCAAAACATTTATTTTTTTATTAAATTAAAAAAAAACAAATACGGGTTCCTAAACTTACTTTCTTCTGGATCTTATTTCGCTGAAACATACCAAAAAAATGATCACAGGCAACTTAATGACATATAACCATAAACTTTAGACCCCAGATATTAAAATTATATTGTTTCAGTCATAAATATGAGTACTTACTTCGTATAATTTTTAATTACAATTCGGTTCCCATTTGGTCGCGTCTACAATTTACAATCCATATTGACAGTCTTTCTCTTTGTCTTAGGAAGTCTAGGAGAAGTCCAGGGAAAACAGAGGGAGGGCAGCAGGAGACGGATACAGAGAGGGACTCGAGAATGAACAGAGAATGTAGGCAAGAGAATGAAGCGAGCGTGAGCATCGAAGGCAGTAACGAAAGTAGTGATGAGGCAGAGGTTTTCGTGAAGCTCGGTAAGGGGGGTGGAGAGTCGATAGCAAACAAACGAGGCAGACCGAAGAACCTGCAAAGGCTGCAAAGAGCGAACAGCCTCAATAGTACGAACGCGACAGGTTTTTTTGATAAGTGGCGACAACCAGCGACCACGAGTAGCGAAGGGGAGAAGTCAGAGGACAATAAAAGGGTTAGAGACCAGTTAGATGAGGAGGGGGGAAATGATAAATCACTAAAAAAGAGTAGACAGAGAACACCACCTGAAAGGAGGCCAGGGGGAGTAGTCTAGAAGGCCTCGAGAAACTCATCAGAGGCCTTAGAGAGGAAACCTGCAAAGGTTTTGACGGAGCGAGGAAGCATAGGAAAGAAGTCAGGGAGGAAGTGAAAAAAAGGAGACAGAAATGGGAGGAATGGGATGCTCAGTGGAAGGCCGAGAAGAAGGAGGTATTTAGGAAACTGGATAGTATAGAGAGTAAACAGATAGCGAGTGAGAAAGAAAGGAGAACTGAAATGAGTTTGCTTGAGGAGAGGGTCAGGAAACTAGAATGCGGGAGTGAAAAGAAGGAACAGCTGGGAGTAGGAGACGTAGTCAAGGAGGATGATAAGAAACTGCACGAAGAAAATGAGAGAATGCGCAGACGGCTGAATGAAATAGAAGTAAGACTAGAAATAGAGGAGAAAGAGAAAAGAAAGCGAAAGATAGTAATTAAAGGGATGACAGTAGAAAGCGACTCGGGAAAGGAAGAAGTGGAGAAGCTGATGTATGATATTGGGGCTCAAGTGAGAGCGGAGACGGTGAAGGTACTGGGGAGAAAGACAGAAGGGAAAACAGGTATGCTCATAGTAAAAGTGGGAAGCGAGGAGGAGAAGAGAGAAATTATGGAAAGGAAAAGGGTACTAAGGGGTAGGAATGAAAGAATTGAAGAGGACTTGACATGGAGAGAGACAAAGAGGAAGTGGATGATCGAACGGAGAGCATGGATAGAGGGGCGGGACGGGGGTAATGTCTGAATAGGGGAAGACAGGTTGTGGGTGAATGGAATGAAGAGGAACTGGGACGAGGAGATAAAAGAGCTGAGAGCAGAGGGAACAATACCTGAGACAAGGGTAACCGGTGGTAATTAGAGTAGGAGAGACGGGGCAGGGTTTCTACCAGAGAAGAAAGACTGAGCACGGGAAGGAGGAGGGGAAAGGACAAAAAGAAAGGAGTGAGTGTCGCTTTCTGGAATGTGTCAGGGCTAAAAAACAAGAACGAGGGGTTCTGGGAGGCTATTGGAAAATGGGACGTGGTAATGCTGAGTGAAACGTGGGTGGATGAAAAGGATTGGAAGGGCTTGAAACGAAAGTTGACGAAGGGGTATGTGTGGACAATGCAACAAGCGAGAAAAGAGCATGAGAAGGGAAGAGCGATGGGAGGCATGGTGTAAGGGGTTAAAAAGGAGCTGATGGGAAATAAAAGAGTGGAAGAGCGAGAAGGAAAGCTTGAGGGTGTGATGGTGGGAAGAATAAAGGTAGGAAAAGAGAGGATAGCGATCGTTTGTGTGTATAGAAGAAGAGGAGAAGAGGAAGGATGTAGGGTATTAAGGGAATGGATGGAAGAAAGGAATGAAGAGTTGGTCTTGATAGGAGGAGACTTAAACGCATGGACAGGAGAGTTAGGGGGAGAGATATGGGATGAAGAAAGCGAAACTTTTCGAAGAAATTCCAAGCACACGGAGATAGATCGGGAGGGCAAAACTCTTTTGAAACTGCTAGGAGAGAAGGGGTGGTTTATCTGCAATGGGAATATAAGGGGAGATGAAGAAGGGGAATTGCCTTCCATAGGTAAAGGGGAGACAGTGATAGATTACATTCTAGCAGAAGAAAGAATAAGGAAGAGAATGGGGAAAGTGGAAGTAGGTAATGAAATAGGCTCAGAACACTTCCCGCTAATAGCGACATTGAAATGCTCCGGATTGTAGCGACATGGCGAAAAAAGGGAAAGAACTGGCGAAAGGAAAGTAAAAATGGGTTGTTGGGGAGAGGATAAATTGAGAGAATTTAAAGAAAGAATGGGAAACGAGGAGATTAGAGGATTAGAAGGGGAAGACGTGGACGCGCGCCTCAAAAATCTAAAAGAAATAACAGAGAGGATAAAAGAAGAGGTAAGGCCAAGAGAAGAGGAGGAGGAGGGGTTGAAGAGGGGATGGTGGGACGCAGAATGTAAGGAGAGTAAAGATAGAATGAAGGAAAATGTAAAAATGTGGAGAAAAGGGGAGATAGGGAAACAGGAATATAATAGGGGAAAGAGAGAACATGAAAGATTTTCGAATGATAAAAAGGAGTTAGAGAAAATTAGGTATATGGAAGAAGTGCAAAAAACAATCAGGGAAGGGAGGGAATGGGAGGTGATCAATAGGGAACGAGGAGGAAGCAAAGGCATCAATGAGAAAATCGAGATGGATGAGTGGACCCCGTACTTTAAGCGACTGTTGGGAGGAGTGGAAAATAAGGTGTTAGGTGAAAAGAGGAAGGTAATAGAAGGGAAAGATGATAGCAATAACGGGATAAGTTGGGCAGAGTGAATAGAGCGATAGGGAGGCTTAAAAGAAACAAGGCAACATGTGAGGACGATATTGAGAACGAGGCGTTGAGGTTTGGAGGAGGAGGAGTGAGAAAAGAAATGTAGGAGATATGCAATAAGGTTTGGCGAGGAGAGGGATGGCCTAAGGAATGGAGGACAGGGTTGGTGTTGCCGATAATGAAGAAAGGAGAGGGAAGAAGGTGGAGGAGTACAGGGGAATCACACTTATGTCGGTGGGATACAAAATATATACGGAGATTCTCAGAAAGAGATTAGAAAGGGAGGTGGAAGAGAAAGGAATCATCCCACACAATCAGACGGGTTTCAGGAAAGGGAAGAAAGAGAGGGGGGTGAATGAAGGGTTGGTCGAGAGGATAAAGGAGATATTCGAGGAGAATAAGATAAGGGTGAGGATTGGAAAACAAAAAGGGGAGCTTTTTTGGAGTGGAAGGGGGCTCAGGCAAGGATGCCCACTGAGCCCACTACTATTCAGTCTCTTGTTGGCAGATCTAGAGGAGAAATTGGAAAAGAAAGAAAAGGGGGAACGGTTTTGGGAAATAGAAAGGTATATTCCCTAGCATATGCAGACGATATAGTCTTATTAGCGGATGACGAGAGAGGGATGATTCTCATAATGAGAGTGTTTGCGGAGTATGTGGGAATTAAAGACCTAACGGTAAATGTAAATAAGACGAAGGTGATGATTTTTAGGAAGAGAAGGACAAAGGTTGAATATGAATGGAAGATGTACGGGGAGAAAGTGGAACAGGCCGAGGAATTTAGTTACCTAGGCTTCTGGTTTGAGTCGAAAGGAGGGGTTGAACTACAGGTGAGGAGAAGGATAGAATGTGCGACCAAAATTATGGGGCAGGTGTGGGGTATAGGGAAGATGGGGAAGATGGGTAATGGGAGTGACCTGGAACTGTCCAGGATATATGTCGAGGGAAGAATTAAGTAGAGGTCAAATGGTTATTAGACAAATGAAGAGATCATGGAACTTTGAGGAGAAACTAAAGAGGGGGGAGGGAAGCAGGATAGCACAAGCTTGTCTACGGGAAGTAGTAAACAAAGAGACTAGGGGTAATACAGAAGGATCGAGGTGGGAGGAAGAGAGACAACAGAGGAGGAGAGAATGCGATATAAGAGCAGATGTCAGAGTATGGCAAGAGTTAAAAAATGAGATAATAATTAAGGTGGGGGAGGAAAGGTGGAAAAAAATCGTGGAATCTAAGTATAACAGGTGGTATAAGGGAGTCAAGGTTGAAGGAGAACCAGAATATTTAAGGAAGGTTAAAAAGAAGAGTAAATGGAACCACGTTATACGATTTAGGATGGGGGAAGGAATGAGAGAATGTAGGTACTGGATGGATGAAGAGGAAAGAAGATGTAGAGTCTGTTATTATGAGATAGAATCGTGGGGGCGTGTTTTAGAGAGATGCACGGGAGAGGAAACGGCTGGTGAGAGTGTGGATGACAGGATAAGGTGGATCTTGGATGAAAGTGGACAAGGGGCAAGCTGGATGATGAGACTGGAAGAAATGAGAGAAAGTAAGGGGCACGTAGTAGGGAAAGGCCAATCGCGCTCTACTAGACAAGGACAGTAAAGTTAATAAAATTTTTAAATCATAGTAACGGAAATGGTAAGAGGAAACGGAAGCCCAGGAATCTCAATAGTCAGCAAATCTCGAGAGTAATTTGGTTAAGACAAAGCGATAGCAATTAAGTAAATATAAGTAGACTATTATTACTCAGGTAGTAAGTTTATAAGTATAAGTGGTATATAGTATAAGTAAGTATAAGTATAAGTGGTTTTGTAACGTACTGTAAAGGGAGCGGAGGCCCTCAAACCCGTAAAAGAGAGAGAATAAATACATGCATATATAAATACATACATACGTAATTATTTGTTTTGGCCTTTATTGAAAATTTGATTTTGGAGAACGTGTTTTGTTTCTCCTACAAAATTTCCAAAATAGTGATTGCTTCCCTTCGGAAATCAACCATTCCAATATTCAGACCAGGGAAAAGATGGTTTTCTTTCCAGTTTATTTTCTATGTATGTGTCCATTTACTAAAAAATGAACAGTGTCAATACACAGACGTTATTTATTAACTAAATTAACATATTTCTATTATTACTGCAAATATTAATCGATTTTCATGAATCTTCTTGTTACTTCTTTTCAAGTATATAAATGAATTACTTCTTCTAATTAAAATTAAATTAATCCATGCTTACTTACTGTCAGTTGTTGTAACCGGCCAATATCTCACAATAATGACAATGGATAATGCGACTCGCAGCGGGGCATTTGTTCGAACGCTTGGCCAAGGGTGCACTGTCACGCGGTAAAAATACAGACAAAAAGGTTCATTTAGAGGTTCCTGCACAGGTTCCTGTACAGAAACGTACGCAGGTTCCTGTTACACCGTTTCCTGCCGCGGATCCGACGAGAGAACCTGTGCAGGAACCTCCAAAGGAACCTTTGGTGTTCAAATACGTTTACAGGTTCCTGAATTATCGTGGATGTTGCTGCGAGAAATTCCCCAGGGAGGATCCTGTACAGGTTCCTGTGTAAGTGGGACCCATTTGCCAAACGTATTTATGAAGGATCCTGTACAGGTTCCTAAGCAGGTAGGACACTCGCAAAAATATCTCTGACAAACACCCCCCCCCCCCCACCCGACACACACGCACCTGTGGAATAGAACTGAAGGGCCAATGATAAAGCCACCGTTCGCGTGCTCAGGTTGCGCATACAGGGTCCCTGTACCAAGGTTTTCTGCTGAATATGGTTACAATAATTAATAAGCAGTCGCGGACAATTGTCTAGGGATGGTCCTGAAGGAATAACCCCTAAGCGGAGGCGTAACAACCGTACCGAAAGCTCAATGGTACCTGGGCGAGGTGTCTCAAATGAAGACTCAGGGATACCGGGCGACCTCTCAGAGTATGCAGCCTTATCCTTGCACGCTGGGCTCTACAAGGATGGACGAAACCTTTCCCTAGCTGCTCATGGGAACAACAGTGACTGCACCAAAACACCAAAATGTTGTAGATGCGGTTCAAAACGATCGAACGCGCAGATCACCCGACAATGGGTCGGCAAACAATGCCGATCATCCTAGAGTTCGAGGTGCTGAAAACAATTTAGATGGAAACACGAACACGTACCGGCGAAACGCCCACATTGAGTGGACGAATCAACTCAAGGATGACTTGCTAGACTGCTAAGATGCCACCATTATCCCTGTTCACCGAGGCTTTATGGCGCGTATGCATACTCTGTGGTGCCAGAAACACCCAGAGCTTCAGCACGTTTCGATTCTATCGTTGCGAAATCAACGTGCCTACTTCTGGAAAAATGCATATGTGCGCGGAGCGCTTCCCCAACCGATGCTTGATCAAGCTGCAGCCGAAGATGAAGAAGCGACATTAAGACCAACCGCGGAAAACAGGCACCTTCTGAGAGATGATCACAATTTCAGAACAAGAAGGAACATTAACATGCAAGTTCCTCCTAAGCCCCACGATATGGCTGAAATGGATGCCTCCCTTCGTAGAGAAATCTCGCAAGTGTCCGACCTCTGGACCATCAATTGTTCAGTTTATGGTGCTGCGAGAGCTTTTGGCTGATTCAAATCGAAGGCTCAAACCGACGATGGGTCAAAAGACCAAAAGACGCTTGCATCAATTGAACAAGAAGATTGGACAGGCAAGACAGAATGCGTCCTGTGTTCAATGTGTGATTGACTACATAACATCTGGTAGACCGTTCACGTAAAGGGTTCGAAAGTTGGCCCAAGCACTAAGGATCTTGAATCACACACTGAAAAAGTCCAAGCTGCTGTTTCTGTTTCTGTCATAAATCCACCTAAGCCCGACGAGGTAGAGACTTTTTGGAGTGAGGTATACAAGATCCCGATAACACTAAAGTTGAAAGAAGATACTGACAATATCATCCGCTTTAAGGAATTTTGCGAAAACCTCATAAAATCTTAGGAGGGCTGTCCATCAATCACCGCCGAAGAGGTGAAAACAGCACTTAGAGGCACGAAGAACTTTTCCGGTGCTGGACCAGATTGTATCAAGAACTTCTGGTGGAAGAAGCTTACTTCTTCACACCAACATTTGGCCCGCATATTCACCTCATATTTAAAGCCGGAGATGCCCATTCCGCAGTGGCTGGCGTTAGGACGCACTATACTCGTACCGAAAAAAGGCAACTTGTCCAAAACGGAGATTTAAAGGCCAATAACTTGTCTGAACACACTGTATAAGATCTTTACAGCTATCCTAAACAACAGGATTGTTCGGCGAACTGAGCCTGTGCGGCGTGAGATGTACGAACAACGTGGCTCGAAAAAAGGCGTACCAGGCTGTCGAGAGGAACTGCTAATAGACAGGTGTGTCGGTAAAGACGCTGCAGCACATCAACACCTCCTGTCAATGGCCTGGATTGACTACCGGAAAGCTTTCAATTGAACCTCTCATAGACGTATCATCTGTCTGTTGGAAAGCTTGAAGGTGTATTCACACATAGTGAGATGCATAGAGAGATTGAAGCCTCTTTGGAAGACTAGATTTACTATCTCATCTGGAAATAATCATGCGACAACAAACAACGCCACCTTCCAGGGGGGTTTGAGCCATGAGCCATGAGCCCTTTGCTTTTTTGCATCACACTTCTGCCTCTATCTCTCGCACTACAAAATTCTTCTGGATACCTCTGTGGCGACTCTAACCAGCGCGAGCATAATATTTTGCATGTATTTTATATGGATGATCTGAAGATCTATGCCTCTGGTAAAAGCGAACTTCAAACTTCCATAAATATCGTCAAAAAGTACACAGGAGAGATTGGGATGGACTTTGGATTGGATAAATGTGCCAAAATTCATCTGAAGAAAGGAAAGATTGTTGGCGTTCCCAATGAGCCTGAGCTTGTGGATATAAGTGTTATGAGACATCTTAACACTGGAGAGAACTATACATACCTGGGCGTGCCTCCCGGTTCTACACTACTCGTTTGGGGTAGTTCAATGGACGAAGAATGAACTTAAGGATCTTGATGTCACCACACGTAAGATCATGCATATGCATAAAAGCTTGCATATCAATTCGTCAGTTCTGCGATTATACATTTCACGCCGTCAAGGAGGACGCGGACTTCTGAATCTCCAGTGTCTTCATAACCGAATTGTTCTAAGTACAGCTTATATCCTAGCCAATCGGTGGCCTCAAGACACACGAGGGTTTCGCCGGCCTGTTGTTACAATTTCGTCATGCTCTGTGGCCACCCATCTCACGATCATGAGATGTGGCCACAGGCGTGATCCACCGGTGCGTGATCCACTAGGAGCAACTGCCATCTAAGAAAATGACACCAGCTCCAAGTAGGACCGCGGTAAATCACATTCATGGCCACGTCTCACAACCGTGAGATGGGTGGTCACAGGACACGATGGAATCACAACGACAGACCAGCGAAACCCTCGTGTGTTTTGAGCACACGAAGCGACTCAAGGATGACAGCTTTCTACATCCATTTTGTAAGTGCCTTGGCATATTTTTGGCACGCGAGTATTGCTTTAAGGTTACGAACCAGTGATAGTTTCGCCCCTCCGTGAGCACCCATCACAAGGACAATTACTTGTACCGAATATTTTTGGTACAGTCTTCGCAGCTCCCTTTTAAGGTCTTGATACCTCTCCTCCTTTTCTTTCTCCTGGGCAGTGATGTTGTATTCTGACAAGGCCGAGAATTCGATCACAAATATAGTTCCTTTCTCGAAATCTTGGAGAACAATGTCAGGCCTCGAGTGTGCAACGGAGACTGCTGTCCGAAAATCGTAGTTCCAGAAAATTTGGCACTTCTCGTTTTGGACAATTGACTCTATCTCCCTTGGAGCGTTCGGCAGGGCAGGGTCGCGGCCAACACCGTAAGAGCGACAAAGATGGTAATAAAGAACTCTCAGGGCCGCATTATGTCTGTAGATGTACGTCGTTCCTGCGTGGGTGGGATACCCTGATAGTATGTGTTGCAGGTACTCAGCGTGGGCATGACACGCTTTGCACCTATCGCTCGGAACTTCTTGACATAAAATGCGGTCACGGTATGCTAAGGTTGAAATGACACCGTCCTGGCATGCGGAAATGAAACCCTCTGTACCTGAATTAAGCCCTGATGATCTGAGAAAAACAAAAGTTTGCTCCTTCGACAAGGACTGTTTTTCTACATTTCTGTGAAAATTTCCGTGCATTTTCTTGTCGAGTAGCTCTTGATGGAATTTTTGAACTTCTGCTTTCTTCACTTCGGCTTTCAGAAGTGAAGCATCTGGATGGAGTGATGCACTTTCTTCACTTCTGATGTTAATATTCAGGCCAAGGTTTTCGACCGCTTGCTCCGCGGCATTGTAAAAGAACGCTCCTTTGCCAATCATCTCGTGGTTCCTGACCATTTTTAGGAGAGGGTCTCTGCCATTCTCTACGACATAAGCTGTACTTAGAACTATTCGGTTATGAAGACACTGGAGATTCAGAAGTCCGCGTCCGCCTTGACGGCGTGAAATGTATAATCGTGGGACTGACGAATTGATACGCAAGCTTTTATGCATATACATGAGCTTACGTGTGGTGACATCAAGGGCCTTAAATTCGTTCTGCGTCCATTGAACCATCCCAAACGAGTAGAGTAGAACCGGGACAGCAAGCATGTTATTCGAGATATCTTGTTCAACGCTGAAAGATTGGAAGACCAAATCTGTCGGAGAAGATGCTTGTATCTGCTTCGGAGAGACTCCTTTACTGATGTTACGTCCTGAATGCGGCCTTGAGGCACGCCCAGGTATGTATAGGTCTCTCCAGTGTTAAGATGTCTGATAACACCTATATCCACAAGCTCAGGGTCCTCGGGAACGCCAACAATCTTTCCGTCCTTCAGATGAATTTTAGCACATTTATCCAATCCAAAGTCCATCCCAATCTCTCCTGTGTACTTCTTGACGATATTTATGGCAGTTTGAAGTTTGACTTTACCAGCGGCAGAGAGCTTAAGGTCATCCATATAAAATACATGAGTGACCTTATGCTTGCGCTGGTTAGTGTCACCACAGAGGTATCCAGAAGAATTTCGTAGTGCGAGAGATAGAGGCAGAAGTGTGATGTTAAAATGTAAAGGGCGCATGGAATCGCCCTGAAAGACGCCCCTCTGGAAGGTGACGTTATTTGTGGTCACACGATAATTTCCAGATGAGATAGTAAATCTAGTTTGCCAAAGAGGCATCAATCTCTCTATGCATCTCTTTATGTGTGGATGCACCTTCAAGCTTTTCCACAGACAGATGATAATTCTATGAGAGGTTGAATCGAAAGCTTTCCGGTAGTCAATCCAGGCCATTGACAGGACGCGTTGATGGGCTGCAGCGTCTTTGCAGACACACCTGTCAATCAGCAGGTTCTCTCGACAGTCTGCTACACCATTTTTCGAGCCACGTTGTTCGTACATCTCATGCCACACAGGCTCAATTCGCCGAACAATCCTGTTGTTTAGGACAGCTGTAAAGATCGTACACAGCGTGTTCAAACAAGTTATTGGCCTCTAATTCTCTGGGTTGGAGAAGTTGCCTTTTTTCTGTAGGAGTATAGTGCGTCCTAACACCAGCCACTGCGGAATGGGCGTCTCTGATTTTAAATACGAGGTGAATATGCGGGCCAAATGCTGGTGTGTAGAAATAAATTTCTTCCACCAGAAGTTCTTGATACAATCTGGTCCAGTCAGTATCTTCTTTCAACTTCAGTGTTTTCGGGATCTTGTATACCTCTCTCCAAAAAGTCTCTACCTCGTTGAGCTTGGGTGGATTTTTGACAGAAACAGGGCGATCACTGAACAGGCGAGATGGGTCAGCGAGAAACTTTTGGTTCTCCCTGATCCATCTCTGCCTTCTCTGGATTCTCCTCCTTGCGTCAGATAACAGCCGTATTTTTGCAACAATATGCTGCTTGATTGTCAGCAGCTTTGACTTGTTTAGTGCGTGATTCAAGGTCCTCAGTTCTTGGGCGAACTTTCGAACCCTTTCCGTGAACGGTATACCAGATGTTATGTAGTCAATCACACATTGAACACTGGATGCATTCTGTCTTGCCCGTCCAATCTTCTTGTTCAGTTGATGTAAGCGTCTTTTCGTCTTTTGATCCATCGTTGGTTTGAGCCTTCGATTTGAATCAGCCAAAGCTCTCACAGCACCACAAACTGAGCAATTGATGGCCCAGAGGTCGGAATCTTGCGAGATTTGTTCATGAAGGGAGGTATCCATTTCAGCCAGATCTTGGGGCTTAAGAGGAGTTTTCATGTTAATGTTCCTTCTTGTCCTCAAATCGTGATCATCTCTCAGAAGGTGCCTGCTTTCCGCGGTTGGTCTTAATGTCGCTTCTTTATCTTCGGCTGCAGCTTGATCAAGCAGAGGTTGGGGAAGCGTTCCGCGTACATATCCATTTTTCCAGAGGTAGGC
>CAKNWT010093330.1:0-10248 GCA_932066315.1 Andricus coriarius | reverse complement strand
ACGTGCGCATAGGTGATTGCTAACTCGTGTGATTGCATCATTCGCCTTCAACTCGAAGCACTCGTCTACGTTTTCACACTCGCTTCGCTCGTGCGCTAACCACCGACTCATGCTTCGAGCCTCCGGCTTATGCTGCGATATTCACACTCGTACACAATCACCTATTTTGCGCACTTGTATCACAAATAGCTATTAATTATTCAAAAAGGATATGGAAATTCATGTATTTCTCTGCTCTCACGTATATGCATGTATATGGAAGCAGCTGAAATATATACGGAGTGAATCCATATTGGCGGTAGAAGCAGGATAACTGTCGACCGCAAACGACATAGTGATGTTGAACGTCGTACTTCTGGTCCCCGCCTTGAGCCAATAAACGCAATAAACTCATTCAGTGGTTTACTGCGAATCGTTTTACAACTGTCGGTTATGACAGAACCTACCCCTTCCTCACTCGTCTCAGCATAGGATGCTCTGTGGTTGGAGCACGAGAGAACTAGTTACCGAAACTGCGCTAGTTTAAATTATGAGCCACGACGCCTTTTACGATTTATTTTTTAGGGATCCTCTTACTCCACTACTACTACATTGGTATCACGGAACTATTTCTTTTTCTCTTCCCGTTAAGTTGTGCGCCATCAGTCTTTACTACTTTATTATTTATCACTCGGTATACGAGATTGACTGGGAAAAATTTCCTAGCGTTATGAAGAAAGCGTCAATTTCTTTTATGTTTATTGGCTGTTTTGCAGACGCCACTTTTAGCCAATTTTGAATAGCCGGAAAACAATGATGAAAAAAAGTCTGGCAAAAGGAATTTTCTGTAAAATATATGTCATAAGTCGTTAGCAAACAGTTGAAGGTAAACAAATTTCCGATTAAAACATTAACCCGATAGAATCATTCTTCGTGAATTGTATAGCGGCCTGTAGCATTCTAGGCCGATAGAAAATTATGAAGCTTACGCCGTTATATTCGATAAACAGCTCGCTAGACACCTGCTGATCGAATCATTCACAGAAAAACTTAAAAATTTTTTTGGTGCGGATATTCATACCACTAAAAATGTGGATACGTGGAGAAACTACAAGGAGAAACTTTTGGTTGTAATATTTAATATTATAATATTTATTTTTATAATAAGAGAATAGCCAGCAAGGATTTAGCGTCACTATTTCAAGAATTACTATTGTGAATATTAAACTGTGAAGTTACGAAGCTTATTGTTATATAATACTAAATGATTGAAAAATTCTACTTATCCAAAAGAAAGTTTCTATAATCCCTAGAAAAGACTGTACAGTTTATAAAACACTGTAGGAAAGATATTCTTCCTATTTTCTTTCTATGTATTCCTCCCATAGAAAATAGGAAAAGCTGCCATGGTCGGAAGAGCAAAATAAAAATAAATTCGCATTCACTGATTTATATATATATTTATAGTTGCACCCTTTATAAATTTGATGCATTTAACATATAATTAGATATTAATATTTTATTCTAAGCTGACATAGAAAAAATCGTGTTAAAAGAAAGCAGCGCTGGCGCGAATCGAACACGGGTCTCCGGGGTAGCAGAACCGAGATTTTTTCCTTTGATAAAATGAATTATGAGATTTAGGAATTTGATCATCCTCATGAACCTCGGCGCATATGACGTCATTCAGCACTGAAATTTCTATTTTAAATGGGAATTTTCGCAAAGCACTACATTAAAGTGTTTTTCCTCTCATTGCACCTTCCCATTGAGAATTGTAATTTTTTTGACTTATTTTACAAATTATTTTACTCACACTGCTATTCATTGCAACTATTGTTTTATTATTTATTTTTTGAATATTACTTCTTCCTAACTTCAATTTGCTATCGAAAATATTAGTCTTCTTCTTTATTTATAATGTGTCCCCTGAGGGTTTACATGACCTCCGTTTCTTACAAAACCATCTACATCCACATACTTTGTATTATCTTATCTCTACTATTTGCACATATTTCCAACTATTTGCATTATTTCTTATATCTATATCCTTTCCTCTATATTAAAGATAGCGCAATTACGAATGAGTGAGCGAGCCAATGAGAGCGCATCGGTATCTTAATCTACTTACACTATTGCATAATCATTACCATTACTCGCAGATATTTACGTTCCTAATCTAAGCCACTTCCGTTTCCTTTTTCTTTCACTTCTCTTTAACTTCGATTTTGCCATTTTTCCATTCAATTCTTTCATTCCTTCTCATTTGCCACTCTAGCCCCCTACAACTCCTTCATCCACTCTTCCCCCGCAATCCATCCTCCCCTAGAATCTTCACCACATTCTCTTCCCAGTTTCCTTTATCTCTTATTCCTCTCCTACATCCTTCCCATACATCCTGCCATGTTTCCTGTTCCCATTTACAGATTCTGCACTTTCTGTTTTCTTTCTTTTTCCAATACATCCCTACCCTTACCTCATTTCCCAATCTAAATCTTTTATTTTTATTTTATATTATCAGGCTCTTCCTGCTTTTTTAATCTTTGTTCTAAAGTCTGCATCCTGTTTTCAAATTTTCTGTAGCATCTTCCCAGGTTCGCATCGCTTTCCTAAGCTCGGCCATTTCTTTCCTAATTTATTGTTTTGTTTCCTCTCCTCTTTCTTCCTCCCTATTTTTGTTCTTTTTTTTCATTTTCGACTCTCTATAAAAAATTTAATTTCTCTCGTATTAACTCAAATGAAAAATCTGAAAAGAATAGTAAAAATTATGCATATCATGCAGATAAGGAAACCAAATTAACATTCACGATTTTTCAAAAACTCTGCGATCAAAAAATTGGTTTATTCTTTTTAGACTTCGCCCAACCTCAAGATATTAATTGATTCATTTCAATTTTATACACGTTATACGAAACCCAAAAGTAAACTTTTCAGTGCTAAGACGATTTAAATTGATAAAATTTATTGTTTTTTTCGATCCACCCTACTCAACAACTACAGACACATACAATTTTCCTTAAAAAGATTAAAACTGACATTTTCTGCAAGTGTATAGTGAATTGTTGGATATAGGAAAAAAAAGACATAATATTTAAATTCGCCATCTGAAGAACATAATTATGGCGAATAAACAAACTTATTAATACCTACAAATTGAATGCCATGAGGATAAATAACGCAAACATTCTCTAAAATTCAAAGCGGATTAGTGATGACCCTCGGAGGCCTTGGGAGCCTTTAGGCTTGTCTTCGAGTTATAAATATCTCAGGTTCTTTCCAAATCAGATAATCTTGTCTAAAGACATCAATTTTTGTATTTACGTCGCAAATATTCGTCTTCAGACATAAAAAATAGCCTGGTTCCGTCTCACGAGCTAGACACGCAGAATATCTTAAAATTGTCTCGGATTAGTCTTGACCTAAGGCAAAATCAAGACCAAATATTCTCACCCGGTGATTCTGCACTGTTCCTCGATGCTGTAATTATATAACGATTATCACTCTGACGGATAATATATACATTAGAGTGGAACGAAGAAATAAATTTCTAGCAATCGATTTCCAATAGCAAGTTTGAGCGCACCTAGGGCGTGCGACTGTTGGTTCTCGCGCTTTACGCTCGATAATATATTTATCTCCTGCTTCGCGCTCTATAATGTATTTACCTCACGCTCCGCGCTCGGTGATTGTAATTATTCTACATTTGTGCACATACCTTTTAATATTTAAGATTAAAGCATTGAAAACTGTGATTTGATGATTGTGCATTCTCTTTTGTCAAAGCTCCTTTAGCTTTAACGAACACATTCTCATCACCTATCTCGTGATTCGCACTCGATATTGTCCAAAATTTGAACTTTTCTACATTATCTTTAACCTTTTTTATATAAAGTATATATTACATTTATTTATGTAACTCGGCCTGGGATTGGTTATTCAGATATTGTAATATAAAGTACAAATTTTATTTATCATGATTACTGCAATATTTATTTCTTATTTTACATTAAATTTTATTCTTAAAAATCCTGAAAAAATGTATCATTTCAAAAATGTATACAAATATAAAATGGATATAAAATGCAAATAAATTTATTACAATTCATAGAATGCATTAGTATTGAAACACACGTATTTTCATTGTCTTGTTTTTATAATTGAAAAAAAATGCGCATTCTATAAAAAAAACAGTTTTGTTATTGAATATTTTATTGCATTATGTGTCCTTTTTCCATAAATTAAATTTGTGTATTTTCAATGTTATTTTTTACGATTTAAACTAAAAATACGCATCCTGGCATAAATTGATACTGAGAAAATTTGTAGATATAATTTAAGCGACAAATTTGGTTGAATATAATATTATTGTAGCTTGTGTCATTTTTCCAAAAAATTGATTTTTTTATATTTAACATATTTTTATAACCAGAGTTTATAAAACATTTTTTTTTGTGTTGAACAACTTTTTTCTCTTCATTTTTTTTCGTCTCTTGTGTCGTTTGTCCAAAAGTTAAATTTTTTTATTTTTCATCCTGTTTTTTACAACTAAATGAAAATCTACTTGTTCAATCTAACAATTATTAATAACAAAATTTGTGGATCCTTTTTCGGTAAACAACTTTTGCCAAATTATTTTCTTTCGTGCCTTGTGTCGTATTCCAACGAATTAATTTCTTTACTTTTAATGTTATTTTTACGATTAAAACAAAAACTAGGCGTCCTATCAAAAAATTATTCATGACAAATTTGTAGCTCTTTTTTGTGTGAACAGCTTTTGTCTTTTTATTCGAAGCTTATGTTGTTTGTCCAAAAATGTTATTTTTTATTTTTAATGGAGTTATTTACGAATTTATACAAAAATAGGCGTCCTATCAAAAACTGATTAGTAACAAATTTGTAGATCTTTTTTGAATGCATATTTCTTTTATATCCATCTTTTTTTGTCTCTTATATAATTTGACCTCAAATGGAATTTTTGATTATTTTTTTATGCGATCAAAGTTTAAATTTTCGATTTTTCAAGAAAATTCAAAAAGTTTTTATGTCAGTCTTGTAGGGTGTTCAAAAAGTAACGTTTCTTTCCTCCTAACGTTTTTCATATCGTGCGTTGTTTGGCTTAACATTTTTATTTGTTTTTTTGAATTTTGTAAATGCTATACCTCTGGTAATTTTTTTTTAATTCATTAGGATAAATTGTTCGTCTTTTTGAAGACTACGTAAGCCGTGCACAGAATTTTCAAATTCTAAAAAAAGTGGTTTCAAAAATCTTGAAAATGCTCTAACTTTTTGACTTTTTATCAAAAATGGCTGGCTGACGAACTTGACCTTCATTTTAGGGTATTCAAAAAGTATACCCATGGCCAATCCAATCTGTCAATTATTTTTAAAGATGTTGTACTCACAGACATACGTAAATACATACATACAGATATACAAATAGACAGACATTTTTGTAAAAAACTTTTTTCGGGTTTTGAGGGGGTCTCAAAACGTGGACATTTGACAAAAACTGAGGGGTCAAATTTTACGAAAATCTAATACCTTCTCTTATGAGAATGTAAAAAATTATTCTTTATGAGCTGAATATGCTGTAATTTTTTAAGTCGATTTATATTTTACACCTCTTCAAGCGTGTTGAAAATGGAACAAATCAACTTTAAGCGTACAGTATATGAAAAAATATGCCCGCTGCGCGGGCACATTCTCAGTGCGCGCTGCGCGCGCGGTTCGCTTCGCTCGCAAGTTTGAGCGCGCCTAGGGCGCGCGACTGTTGGTTCTCGCGCTTCGCGCTCGATAATGATATATTTACCTCGCGCTACGCGCTCGGTCTTTGTATTTTCCACACATTTGTGCACAGACCTTTTAAAATTAAACGTTAAAGCATTAACAACTGTAATTTGATGATTGTGAATTCTCTTTTGTTAAAGCTCCTTCGGCTTTAACGAACAGATTCTTATCACGCATCTCGTGCTTCGCACACTATGTTGTCAAAAATCTGGTACTGGCACTGCTTATTCAGATATTGCAAAATAATGTACAATTTTTATTTTTCATCATGACATTAAAATTTTCTCCTTATATTGCACTAATTTGTATTCTCAGCTGCCCTGAAAATGCGCCCAGTTTGAGCGCGCAAATCGAAAACTGTGATTCAAACCCCTCATAAACTGCAATCATAAAGTGAAATTAAACATTTTTTTCCAATTTGACTTTATAGAGGGTTCTCAAAGCACCTACGGCCTTGACGATTACATTCTCATTGCGATACTCGCGCTTCGTGCTCAACAACTAGGTTATACAGATGATTGCTTTTGAAAAAATATGTTATCGAGCGCGAAGCGCGAGAACCAACAGTCGTGCGCCCTAGACGCGCTGAATCTTGCGAGCGAAGCGAGCCGCGCACATAGCGCGCTATGAGAATGTGCCCTCGCGGCGGGCAGATTTTTTTTATTTTTAATGTTTTTTTTTTTACGATTAAAACAAAAACCAAGCGTCTTATCCAAAAATTGTTAATAAACAATTTTGATCTGTTTTTGGATGAGCAACTTTAGTCTATTCATTTTTTTCTCATAGCTTGTGTCGTTTGTCCAAAAATTTAATTTTTTGATTTTTAATGTTGTTTTCACGAACAAACCAAAAACTACGAATCCTATCAAAAAGTAATTAATAACAAACTTGTAGATCTTTTTTAGGTGCACAATTTTTATTTCTTCATCTTTTTTTGTATCTTGCATAGTTTGACGGAAAAATGGAGTTTTGGATTTTTTATTATTTTTAGTGCGATCAAAATTTGAATTTTTGATTTATCGAAAAAATTCAAAAAGTTCTTATAATAATCATGTACCGCTTTCAAAAAGAAACGTTTTCCTCTCCTCGAGCTTTTTTCATATCGTGCGTTGTTCGGCTTAAAATGTTAATTTTCGTTTGTTTTTTTGGATTTTGAAAATGCTATAACTCTGATAATTTTGATTTTATCGAAAAATGTCACTGGGATAAATGGTTTGCCTTTTTGCTTACTACTAATCACCGTACGTAGAATTTTCAAATCTTGAAAAAAAGTGGTCTCAAAAATTTTCAAAATGTGCTCACATTTTGAATTTTGATCCAAAATATCTGGTTAACGAACTTGACCTTCATTTTGGGACCCTTAAAAAGTTTATCAAAGGCTGACTCGATTCGACAAATCCTTCAAAAGTTAGCGAGTCCACAAAATTCAGGTAACCATACATACAGACAGACAGACATACAGACAGACATACAGACAGACAGACAGACGCCGACAAAATTTTATGATTTTCGGAATCTGTGAGTTCCGAAACGTAAAGATCCGTTAAAAACCAGACTTCGAAAATTTGGACGAATACATTACACTCTCATGAATGAGAATGTAAAAATGAATTCTTACTGTCACCTTTTTTCATATAATTGTGTAAAACAATATGTCTGAAGAATTTATGGAAGTACGTATTTGATATTTAAAAAATGTAGAAAATTAAAAGTTAAAAAAAGGACAACAATTTTTTTCAATGTTAATTTAATTTTTATAAAATCCGGCGCCGATTTTAATTGCTAAGTAAAACGAAGACCCAATTTAGAAACCACGTATAATTTCATATACGTTAAAATACTTGAAAGGCCTAGTAGCAACACTTTCTTGTTTGGCATCGCTTAGAAAACGCAAACTGAATACTAAATTTTATAACATTTTTGCATAAATCGCCTATTCTGAACACTTTTTCTTGTAACTCTATAAAAAGTAACTTTTTTCATATTGCGCAAAATAAAATTTGGTGATCGACACACTGTGACCAGACAACTTTAGAAATAAGAACAAGTGATTTTCTCACAAAAACGTTAAATTTGTAAATTTGCGTCATGAATTATGTACAATTTAGGCATATTTACGAATTTAAAAATGACCTGAACCATTGATAGCCACTCTCCCCTACAGGTGCTATTCGATATGAGGAAAACGGCCTGCAGAATGACTGAGATAATCATGAAAAAACACATCTGCGCCGACGTGTTTTTCTTATCAGGATCTGAGGACTCAGGCAGTCCAAAATCCTGGATTCCGTGTGGATATACTACACTTTTGTGCAGATATATTATCTCTTCATTAGGAATTCTCGAAAATCGTGGTAGATATGCTAATAAAGACCTAATTGTATCGAGATTTGATTAAAATCTGTAATAACGAATATTATAGTTAAATTCGTCTTTTCAAAACTAATCAAGCAATATGAAAACTCATTTTTGACAAAAATGTAGTTGTATAATTTCTTCATCAGGACAGCAGAATAGTAATAGCAGTACAAACCCCCAAAAAGTTGTATTTTTAGCTATATTTTTGTATTTTGTAACTTGTATTTTTTTCTGTCATCTTCAGCATTATATCTCGGTATCAAGTAAGCAAACATTGTAATCATACCACACATGGAGCACATGTTTGCATTTAACTTTATTTTTACTTCTCATCGCTCACGGTCGCTGCTATAGATAGCATTGGTACGTTTCATCTAATGTTGCGTCAGATAAAGAAATTAATGTCCATTTTAAGACAAATAATAGAACTTAATTACCACATTTTTACATTAGCGACTTTTTTGAAATAAATGCTCTGTTTGAACTTTTTTAAACGCTGAGAAGTTTGTAATTTACGAGCTGAACATCATTTAAAGCTTTAATTAAATCAAATTAATATGAATCCTCCTGTGGAAATATTTTTTCAAGGATTATTTTTAACGTCTTTTGAGTAGACAGGCTTCAAGGAAACTGTAAAATGCAAGTTATGAGCCCTGTTTTTTGAAGGGGTTTGGAAACTTTTGGGACTAAATTGTCAGAGATTTCCCCAACGGTTAACCAGATTCGCTGCAACTGTGAGATCTGTGACGAAGTAGCTAGGGGGTGGCAGAAGATCGTTGACCGCTATTCGAAAAGCATCTCGAGCATGTAATTTTTCAAAAGACCTGACTCTATCCAGTTGTTTTAGTTTTTTCAACTAAATTAATTGTTTCTATTTTTATCTTAATTCCTGACAGTTTTAATTTATTGACTTTTAGTATTAAATTGCACATACTTCTTTTATTTAAGTCAGCGTAGCTGAATTGTTCTTAATTAACATTTCAAAATTACCAAGCAATTTTTTGTATATGTGGGTCTTTACAAAACGGATAGATGTAGCCCAAAATTAAAAAAATTAAGCTTCCCTAAAAGTATCAGCCCTCGTACAGTGTTATATTCTCATCAGTTGGATAGATGGAATTAGAATTATATGAGTTTGCACCTATCCAGTTTTCATCGATTTTAGGGATTAAGATCCCCTAAATCAGAAAAAACGACCTTGCGAAAATGCCTTTCTGTCAATCTGGCGAGGCGACGCGACGCGACGGCACCCGAGTCGAAATTTTCAATTTCGTTTGAATTTCTATTTTCGAGACTGAGCCGAAAATGAAACGAAATCGAAAAGAAAATGAATCGAAAGTTCTGTCAAGTCTGGCAATGGAAGCTTACTCTCGCCTCACTGTCGAAAATTGCGAATTGGGAAAAACTCGCAATTTTCGACAGTGAGGCGAGAGTAAGCTTCCATTGTCTTCATTTTCTGTTCACTCTCCATTCACTCTCTTCTTAATTTCTACCCGATCTCTCTCCACTCTCGATTCTTACATTTTTTTCGATTACTCAAAAATGCTCTTTTATATGTGGCCTCAACTTATCCTCGTCTTCTACAAACTAAATCAGGCGTCATAAAATATACAATCAATGCAAGTTCGAGATTCGGTGTTGTACATTCTTTAATTAAAGTTGTGATTTGTTGTGATTGTTTGCGACTAGTTTGCCAGTACGCGGTCTTAAAAAGAATAAAAATTATTGGAGTGTTTGAAGCGATTGGTCAAAACTACACACAATCAACAGACGCATTTTGAAAACGATGTAACCAAATAAATGATACTTTTTATAATCCCGGTGGATTATACTACTTCTGTCTGTGTTAATGTTGTTGTTGATGATTCAATGTGCATTGGAATACCAATTAATCAAAAAGAATTGAAATAAAGTCACATGGCATGAAGTAAGCTCGGGATTTCATTTAAAAAGAACAAGTAGAAATTTAACAAATGCCGCGCAATCGGATAATTGAAAAGATTTATATTTGTCGAAAACAATCCGGAATCTTTTTGAAAAATTGGTGAAATAGCAGTGCTTTATAAACAGGTATGTGATGGATAAAAGGTGAGCATAAGCTCTAGTATTAAATGTCAAAATATG
>CAKNWT010093318.1:0-13764 GCA_932066315.1 Andricus coriarius | reverse complement strand
TACCTTCCAAACACTGGATAGAGACATTCCGGAATCGCGGCTTAGTTGTCGAGTACTAACATGAGGGTCATGAGTGACTGCAGCTAAAATTGCAATTTCATTATCAACTCCAGTGACTGTTACTTGACGCTTCCTTTTTTTCGGTTGTACACTTCCGTCAGTGATGAAGTTTCGGACAACCCGGTAAAAAGAAGCGCGTGAAGGAACACTTTCTGGAAAGCGTTGAGCATAAAACGTGAGAGCATCATTGATATTCCTGCCACTTTCTCCATAAATGAGAATCATTTCAATCTTCTGTTGCTGAGATAGAATTTCCATTGTAAAAGTAATGAAGTAAGGTAATGAGGAAATACAACGACACCCAAACCAACTCAAACGAACGTGACCAACAACAATAACCCAAACGAAAGCAACCAACACACCCAAATCAAATGAACACAATCAACCTTCCTAATGAATAAACGTTAAGCACGGACAGACGCGGTTATCGCTCGGCCGGAATGACGTCGAGGATTGTAGACAGTGGAGACTCGATGATATGTAATGTCTACATCCAAAATCGACTGTCGTCAACCAACTGCATTCAGGAATGGTTTTCGACAGTTTTATCACATTTACTGTCCCGTTGCCAAAAGTTCAAGCACCCCGATGAATGGTGAGAGGCAAGGGGACTCACCGAAATTAAGCACCCCGAAGGGAATAGACAACTACTACGTCCGCGTCGTTATTCCTGGGTAGAGCTAAAAGTAGTGTCAACAATTTCATTTTTCGCAATTGCAGCGCCATCTGTCGCGAATCGAAACAAATTTTCCGAATAAAACTTACGTATTTCGTAAAGGAGAATCTGAATCTGTGATAAAAAATTGGGGTTGCCATTTGAAATTACAAAGTTACCCCCACCCCTGCCTCCTGTGGGGGTGGGGGTGGGGTAAATTTTAACAAATCTTTTTTCCCCCTCGAAAATAAAAAGTTTTTATTCCAGACATTTTTTCCGTAGGATGCGTATTTTTTGAGATATTTCGTTGTCTCAAGTTAAAAAAAACACCCTGTATAGCAATAAAGTGTTTGGAAATTGCAATGTATATAATTTATTATACTATTTCTGCAAGAATATTAACAGTCTGTAAAAAGGTCACTATAAATAATTTCACATATTTTTTCAGATTTTTGTACCCAACAATTTTTCAAAATAAGATTTTCTTCCTTCATGTAGAGAAATCATTTACAAGTATGTATTTGAAAAAATAATCGAAGATACGAGTGTTAATTTAGCAATATGTTATACACTGACATCATATGGCTTAATACATTCGACAAAAAAATTAAAAACTCAGAATTTTAGAATAATACGAACAGTGTTTTCGTGAAAACATTAATACACATATTGAAGATAGTGTATTAAAAAAAAATTAAATACACATCATTTTATGAAGGAAATATTATTTGTTTAAGATAAAATTTAATTTTAATAAACATAAGATATTCTTGGTAAAAATAATCCATAAATATACTACAAGAAATTATAGGAAGTCCGAATTAAAGTTAAGTATTTTGAAGTAAAACATTAAATTTCAATTGCCGTGCTTATTTTGCTGTAAGGTCAATAGAGAAATAAAAGAAGTAAACGAGCTACGAGATATTGTTATATTTTTGAATTTCGACCTTCAACTAAATCATCTTATAGAAAATATACCATTCTTATAACTGTAGATGTATACAATAATTAGGAATGCACACATTCGGCATGTTCATTGTACATTAAGAGTGTCCTATTTTTACATTACAAAAACTATTGAATCTACAAACGGTTATATATTCCTTTAGTGCCAAAGGTTATTAAAAAATTATATTACTAGGCTTCTTTTTGCAGAATTTTCTCCTCGGATGATGTTCGGACATTCTGAATTTTTAAAATAATAGGCTTCTTTTTGCTTAAGAGCTGATGCTTGCATGATTTTGAAAATGAAAATATTAATAGAAAAAAAAAGTTTGAAAAGAAAATATATTGGGAATTTGTCTTAAAGTACTTTTTTGGAAATATAAAACAATATCCAAGAACTATATTCTAACTTAAAGGATCTTTCGGTTAGAGTCGGTTGATGCTCCCCGTGAGTGTCTGCACAGAAATACATATTTCGTAACTAAAATTATGCAATCAAATTTAGTTTACTCTCAGCAACTCACAATGATTGATTGGTGACCATTGCTAGTAAATCGAAAAACAAATGGTAAGTAATCTGTATCTTCTTATATCTATATCGTGTTTTTTTTTAATACACAAGACGAAAAATAACGAATTCTACATTTAAGAAAAGTAATTTATGTCGATATCGATGAAGAGTGAATTTACTTTATCGAAACCTTCAAAAATTGAAATCGAGTATTATGTAGTGATTTTCATGAAAAGTAATTTAAAGGATACACGCGCATTTAAAGCAAGTCAAAAAAGTACATTTTGATCATTACTGAATTACTTGCAATGGCGTGAACTAATGTGTCTTGATAAGTGTACATTCTGATTCGCTTTATATCTGCAATAATTGCAAGCAAACTGCGGGTTGACTGCTGCGTGGTATAAACGTTTATGCTTATTTAAAGAACTTAACCAAGTGTAATTACGCGAACATTTGTCGCATTTATACCTTGATTTCGATGTCTGTGAGTGCCGCGAAGTAATGTGTATTGACAAGTCACTTTTCCGAATCGTTTTATATCCGCAATATTCGCAAATAAATTGTGGTTTGACTGCTGCGTGGTCTAAACGTTTGTGTCTAATTAAATCACTTGACCTATTGTAACTTCGCGAACATTTGTCGCATTCATACCTTGATGTCGATGACTGTAAGTGGCGCGAAGTAATGTGTATTGACAAGCTATTTTTCCGATTCGTTTTGTGGCCACAATAGTCTCAAATAAATTGTGGTTTGTGTCTTGCATGTTCTAAACGTTTATGTCGATTTAATTCACCCAACCAAACGTAACTTCGAGAACATTTGTCGCAATTATACCTTGATTTCGGTGTCTGTGAGTGGCGTGCAGTAATGTGCCTTGACATGCTACTTTTGAAATTCGTTTTGTAGCCACAGTATTCGCAAACAAATTGAGGTTGGACTTCTGCGTGGTCTAAACTTTTATGTCGATTTAAAGTACTTAACCAAGTGTAACTTCGCGAACATTTGTTACAATTAAACCTTAATTTCGATGTCTGTAAGTGCCATGAAGTAATGTGTCTTGACAAGCTTGCTTTCTGTTTCGCTTTATATCCGCAAAAATCGCATATAAATTGTGGTTTGATTGTTGCATGTTCTAAACGTTTATGATGGCGTAAGCCGCTCATAAAAGCATAACATCGAGCACACTTTTTGCATTTGTATTTTTTTGCTGGATTCAGTTGTGATTTCTTAACTTTCTTCTTCTTCTTGGCCCGCGGCTTGCTTGCCAGCAGCCAAAATATTAGCTCTTCTCACATCAACGGTACGCAGTTTTAATTCGTATGTTTTATTACGTTTTTGTCCTGTATCTGTCTCTGGATCTGAAAATTTAACAAAATATATTTTGCAATTTTTTATTTACATGTTTTTAGGTCAGACATTTCATTTAAAAATCTAGTCATACCTTGCATTACTTCATCCTTGATGTCCAAGGTTTCGTCAATGTCGTATTCAATTAAAGTCCTTGCACTGGAATTAGTACTAGAAGAAACGTGAGCAGTTGTACAAGAATATGTCCTACCATCCTGTCTTCCTGCTGACTTCTTCGACTTACTCCTGAAATTCTGTTGATCTATAAAATTGTACGGCGAAAGTTACAATTAGTAATTTTCGATTACTTCAATCCTTATCATGTAGCAAAAATAGATTTAGCTAATAACCCATACACAATCACAATACACTACACAATGGCGTCATAGAAATAGTTTATAAATAAGAATCTTTTGTTTTGTATTTCAAACCGAGATTCGAATTTTTTCATAAATATAGACAGGACGGACAAACAGATCATGCAGTAAAAGAATGGACTCAATTAACAATAATAACCCATAGTAGACTACATACTATTCGGACGGAATTTGCATTATAAACTATTGAAGTATTGAGATTAAACGAGTTTCCTAAATACATCAATTTTAAATTTGATATCTGCCATAATATAATATCGCACTAAATCCCAAGGTGCAAAAATTGTGATCCACACGAGAATAAAATTATTTCACTGGAAAAACAAATGACATCTACATAGAAGGATTTGAATGTAGTTGTAATTGCTAAGGTATTACTTATGTATTTGTCATCCGTTTCGCCATTGCGCCAAGATTTAAATCACTTTTGGATCCAAATTTGACAGCTTGGGATATAGTGTGATTTTATATCCAGAAACTTGTCGTTTTCTTGTTCCATGATCCTCTACTTTTCACCATTAATAATCTAGACAAACACAAAAGATAGCGAAAATTAATTGTTTTTATTGTAAAGTGCTGTTTCCTACAAAAGGACTGATTTACCGCACATGCTCTAAGAAGTGGCTGGAGTGGAATGGACGCTTTCAGGCCAGAAGGAAGGCATTTTTTCTCTTTATTTTACTGGTGTTCGTCCATGTGTATTTTTTCATTATTCGTGTAACGAGAAGAATAACACACTGCAAAGGTTTACATTACACTAATAAAAATTGGAAGATAGTGAGACGTTTTTAGCATTTAATTTTCATTGTGATAACATACAGATTTTTCAATATTATAACTTGCAAAGCTTCAAAATAAATAAAAATTTTATTATATTTAAAAAAAACGAATACAAAATTAACAAACAACGTTTTCTTAAATATCTTGCCATACTACAATTCTGTGAAAAATTTTTACCACAGTTAGGACACGGATAAAGTCTGCCAGAACCATGCATTTTGTGATATGTGAAATTTCCTGCACTTGAATAGCTTGCGCCACACATATCGCATCTGTAGAGTCTCGGAGTATCAGTTACAATCGATCTTTCTGCAAAGGGTGGTCTTCTATTTTCTGAAACAAATAAATATATTATAATATAAATTATTATAAATATATATTAGATATATTGATTGAAGCATACAAAATTACATTATTGCGAAAAACATCAACTAAGATTAATTTTACGAAAAATCCTATTTCACCGTTGAATTCGCGGTAAAAATTCGAGAAGATGATCCTTTTGATATTTTTGGTAAATTAGAAGATGTTATTATTTGTTGGTATACTGGTATGGACTGGTATTGGACCAGTATACCAACAAATAATAACATCTTCTAATTAATTTTATCACCTGGTCAACATCAGATAACATCATCTAATTTTTTGGTAAAGTTGAAAATAAGGAAGATATCAGTTTTAAAAGCTTGAAGGCCCATGATTATTGTAGTTCTTAGATAAAAATATTTCCGAGAGCACCTTCAATTTTTAAAATTTTAATTTTTTGGACCACCAAAAAATATCTGACAAAATATCCATTTAAATTCTTAATTGGTACAATAGGGTGAAGTAAAAATGCTTAAATGAATCGAATTGATCAAGCTCAGATGAAAAAAGTTTCGCGTTTGTATTTGGAAAAAGTAAAACAAAAGTTAATTAGAGTAGTAAAAAATACTTACCAGTTTTTTTGATTTCGTGAAATCCTATCATGTCGCATAACCTACTTGCTTTAAAACCTGAAAACAATATTAAATATTAGAAAGAATATCAACAACATAAAACTTGTAGGCTTCGAGGTTTTTATTCATATAGCAATAAAATATTTCAAAATTGCAATAAATATATTTTATTACACTATTTCTGCAAGAATATTAACAGTTTGTGAAAAGCTCACAATTAATAATTTTACATATTTTTTCCGATATTTATAAACTGAGCTTTTTCAAAATTAAATGTTTTTTCTTCATATCGAGAAATCATTCACAGTCATGACTTTATACGTTCGACAAAAAAATTGAAAAATTAGAATTTTAGTATAAGCTCAGCGGTTTCGTGAAAATAATAGGGGAGAGTTGGGTATGGTGCCGTGCTTTGACTTAAATGGCCTATAAATTATGATTAAAATGTGATTTTGATGTATTTAGTTTTTAAGGTGAACCTTACATTATAAGGGAACATATGTCATTACTCCTAACCGCTTTTTAATTTCGTCATTGTTTGACATTTAATTAAATTATGGATGATGTATTTCAGCCAGCGTGCCCCATACACTGGGGTACACATTAAGAATGTTCATTGTTCATATATGAGTGCCTTACTTTTTACAATAAAGGAAGCAGGGACAACAAAATAACATGCAGTTAATACATAATTATGAATCAATTTAAAAATAAAAAAACAGTGCATACACAGAGATACATATAATTTCGTAACTAAAATTATGGAACGAAGTTCAGTTTACTTTCAGCAACTGGCGATGATTGATAGGTAACACTAGTAGTAAATCAAAAAGCAAATGTTAAGTAAGCTATATCTTCTTATATCATATTATTGTCAATGAAAAAAACGAAAGATAACGAATTTTACATTTATAAAAAGTAGTTTATATCGATATCGATGAAGAGTACATTTATTTTGTCTGAACATTCTAAAAGTAAAATTGAGTATTATGAAGTGATTTTCATGAAGAGTAATTAAGGGAATACACACGCATTTAAAATAAGTCAAAAAAGTAATTTTTGCAACACCCACCTCAAAAGTTGACCTTTTCATGCTTCTAAATGGTGTCTAAAGGACCTTATTTGAGCAGACTGTGCGCGAAACAATTTTCGCGCATGCGCAGTTTGAAGATGGCTTACTTTAGGCATTGCTGAAAAAGCTGCGCATGCGCACTTTCGAAATGAGGTACTTTAGGCACTGGCACAGGTAACTTTAAACACTGGTGTTGGTATCTTCTTGAAATAAATTGTGATTTAACTTAAACAAACCTTTTAATGATTGAAGTTTTGTTTTTAAGGTTTCTTAGCCGTTTTCGTCCGTCGTACAAAAGGGCATAAGTGCCAAAATTTGGCACAGAAAAAGGGCATAAGCCCCAAAAAGTTTTTTTTCATAAAATTTTTTGTACATAATTTTTTTTTCGAACATTTTTTTTCAACAAATTTTTTTTCAAAATTTTCTTTTTCCAAAATTTTTTCTTACTAATTTTTTTTTCAACATTTTTTTTTTACAAATTTTTTTTTCTTCAAATATCTCATATCCAAAAAAAAAAACTTTTCAGAAATTTTTTTTCAAAAATTTTTATTTCAAACTTTTGTTTTCAAAAAAATAGTTTACGAAATTTAAAAATCTTTTCTTTCAAAATTAGTGTTTTTCCTTAACTCCTCTTAAAACAACTTTTTCGGACGGGCGTTGCAAAAAACAGCGTGTGATACACGTGCGCATAGATGATTGCTAACTCGCGTGATTGCATCATTCGCCTGCGGCTCGAAGCACTCGTCTACGTTTTCACACTCGCTTCGCTCGTACGCTAGCCACCGACTCATGCTTCGAACCTCCGGCTTATGCTGCGAAATTCACACTCGCACACAATCACCTATTTTGCGCACTTGTATCACAAATAACTATTTTTAAATCATAACTGAATTACTTGAGATGGCGTGCACTAATGTGTCTTGATATGTGACTTTTAATTTTCGTTTTATATCAGCAAAAATTGAAAATGAATTGTGGTTTGACTGCTGCGTGGTCTAAACGTTTATGCCGATATAAAGTGTTTAACCAAATGTAACTTCGCGAACATTTGTCGCATTTATGTCTTGATTTTGATGTCTGTGAGTGGCGACAATTAATGTGTACTACCAAGTTATTTTTCCGATTTGTTTTATACCCGCAAAAACCGCAAATAAATTGTGGTTTGACTGCTGCGTGGTCTAAACGTTTATGCCGATTTAAATCACTCAACCAAGTGTAACTACGCGGACATTTGTCGCACTTATACCTTGATTCCGATATCTGTAAGTGCCGCGATGTAGTGTGTACTGCCAAGTGATTCTTCCTTTTTGATTTATATTCGAAAAAATCGGAAATAAATTCTGATTTGTCTGCTGCGTGTTCTAATCGCTTATGTCGAACTAAATCACTTGTCCGAGTGTAACTTCGAGCACATTTGTCGCATTTTTGCGGCAATGCCGAGATCTTCGTGTTTGTCATGTGATGAATGCAATCACATTGCGACTTAAATTACCTTTCTGTTTAAACCTTATGCCGCATAATTTACATCTAAACTGTGGCCTGACGTCGCATTTGTATTTTTGATGATAAGTCAAATTAGATTTGTGTTTATAGGTTTGAGTACACTTTTCGCAAGTGTATTTTTTTCCTGGTTTCTGTGGTGATTCCTGAATTTTTTTCTTCTTGGTCCGTAGCTTGCTGTTAGCAGCCAAAATATCAACTCTTCCTATATCTACGATACAAAGTTTTAACAGATATGTTTTATCACGCTTTGATGATTTTATCCTTAAATTCTAAGGTGTCATCAATGTCGTATTCAATTAAAGCCCTGCCACCAGAATTACTGCTAGACGAAATGCGAGTAGTTGTACAAGAATAAGGGCCCCCATCCTGTCTTCCTGTTGCTATCTGCGACTCGCTCTTAAAATTCGGTTGATCTAGAAAATGATAAGGTGAAAGTTACAATTAGTAATTTTCGATTACTCTGATCCTTATTCAGTAGCAAAAAATACATTTAGGTAATAACCCCTAAAGACTCACATTACACTAAACAATGACGTTAAAGAAATAATTTATAAATTGAAATCTTTCTTTTTCTATTTCTAAAGGAGATTTTAATTTTCCCAAAAACATAGACAGGAAGGTCAAAAAGATCATGCAGTATAAGAATGGACTCAATGAACAATAATAACCCATAGCCTCCCACACAGCATGGTATATTACTGCAAGATTTCTGCAAGGTTTCTTGTAAGTTTCGCAATATTTTTGAAAGATTTCTAAGAAATGTTTCTGAAATAAAGATATGTCCCTTGCACAGATCGTGCACAATATTGCATGAAATATTTGTGAAATGTTATTTGAATATTTTTTAAATATTACAAGCAAGATTTAGAAATATTTCAAAAAACATTTTGAAAATATTTTGACAATATTTTGAGGAATATAATCTGTATGGTTGCTGCAACTATTATTAGACATTGGAATACAATATTTTCGTACATTATTTCTGAAATTTTCTATCAATGTTTTAAAATATGTTTCACGCAACATTTCTAAAATATTCCATAAATGATTTCGTGCAGTATTTGTGCAATTTTTTTACAATGTTTCTTGGAAATACACTACCGTCGGAAATTGTGCGCACGACTCTTGTGAGGGCTATTAAAAATCACTGCTGACTTCGAACCACGATATTTCGGTGAAAAAAAGAAATAGAGAATTTTTTATAAAACAGTTGGAAAGCTTATGAAATTCCCCGTCTAGTGGTACTCAACAAATATTTCTTTGACCTTCTGAAAATAATACAGTACGTGAGAAGTTTAAAAACAAAATTCAAGATTTTCTCAAATTTTCTGCCTTAACTTCAACTTTTAGCTCGACCTAGGGAAATTTTTTAAAAATCCTCAAAATTATACGACATCGAGCTTGAAATCTGATCTTTAATTTAAGCCAAGAAAACTCTATCTATCTATCCTATCTCTTTTTTTCACCGAAATATCGTGATTCGAAGTCAGCAGTGATTTTTAATAGCGCTTACAAGAGTCGTGCGCACAATTTCCGACGGTAGCAGGTAATATTTTTGTGAAATGTTTCTGAAATATTTTTGCAAAGTTTCTTTAAATTATTTTTAAACATGACAAATAATATTTTACTGAAATGTTTATGCAATATTTTGTATTCACTTCAGAAAACCTTTCATAGAAATAATTTAAAAGCGTCTTTAAAACCATTGTGCAACATTATCAAAATGTTGAAATGTCAAATTCGCAAAATCTTTTGTAAATGATTACATGCAATGTTTATCCAATTTTTTTACAATATTTCTTGAAAATATTTTTGAACAAGCCAAGTAATATTTCAGTGCAATGTTTCTGCAATATTTCTGCAAAGTTTTTTAAAATTATTTTTGAACATGGCAAGTAATATTTAAGTGAAATGTTTCTGGAATATTTTAGATTTACTTCAGGAAACATTTCATAGAAATAATTTTAAAACGTCTTTGAAACCTGTGTGCAACATTATCAAAAGGTTTCATTGTAACATTTTCAAAATCTTTCATAAATGATTTCGTGCAATATTTATGCAATTTTTTTACAATGTTTCTTGAAAATATTTTCGAATAAGGCAAGTAACGTTTTAGTGCAATGTTTCTGCAATATTTCTGCAAAGTTTCTTTAAATTATTTTCAAACATGACAAATAATATTTTATTGAAATATTTCTGCAATATTTTAGATTTACTTCAGGAAACATTTCATAGCAATAATTTGAAAAAGTCTTTGAAACCTGTGTGCAACATTATTAAAAAGTGTCATTGTAATATTTCTTTGAAATTTTTACTGCAACATTTCATGCCGCGTGGGCTACCATCTTATTCAATTATCTTATTATCAAGTAATTTAATATAACTTTTTTTGTTCCAGAATGCTATTGGAGATTAATCCGAAAAAGGGACATAAGCGGGGGAAAAAGAGCAAGCAGCAGAAAGTAGCAGAGGACTCTAGAGTGGAAAAGTTAAAGTCATCATCAGATTTGAATTGAACAGTATATAAACGACGATATGATTCATATGATTCGATATTTTTAAAATTTAAGAATCTTAAATTAGATCAAAATCAAATTCAAAATCCCATGTAACGTCCAACATTCAAGTCAATGTATAAATTCCTGTTGCCTTCTCATTTTTCTTTCCTCTTTTTTATTTTTGTCCAAAGAAGCAAATTTTTATTGTTGTTTTCAAGAATTGCAATAGGAGCATTTTGTGGTGTTTGTCCAAATTTTATCGTAGGATTCTTGGTTTATTTTCAGGAATTTATACATCGATATTTTTAATAAAAAGAAAAAACAATATGGAAATTTTCTTCCACTAAATATTAGGTTATAGCAAATTATATAAAAAAATCCGGTATCTTAAAACCCTAATGATTGGAAATTTTTCCTAATAGATTGGAAATTTTTCCTACCAAACAGTAGAAAAAATTTTCAACTAAATTTCGGCAATATTTCCGACTCTACCTTGGTAATTTTTCCGAAAATAGTCGGACATCTTAAAAACCTAAGATCTGAAATTTTTCCTAATAGATTGGAAATTTTTCGCACCAAACAATGGAAAAAATTTCCAACTAAATATCGGCAATATTTCCGACTCGATCCTTGGTAATGTTTCCGAAAATAGTCGGGTATCTTAAAACCAAAGATCGGAAATTTTTCCTAATAGATTGGAAATTTTTACCACCAAACAGTGGGAAAAATTTCTAGCTAAATGTCGGCAATATTTCCGACTCTATTCTTGGAAAAATTTACGACCTATTTGGGTTTTAAGCCGCCCGACTTTTTTCGGAAAAATTTCCGAAGAAATGTTTACAGTGTAAATATAATAATATATAATAATATAATATAATATAAATAAAAAAAACAATTGATATCCGCTTAGGAGAATTTGAATATAGTTGTAATTTCCAATGTTGTGTAGTTGCCACTTGAGTGTCCGGATGCAATAAGGACACCTACAATTTCTCGTGCGTAAACGAAGTCCCCTAGAGGTTTCCAACAAAATTTTCGAATTTTAATTTTCATATGATATATCTGGATGTGAAATTTTATTGCGTATCTTTTATCCTCTAGATAAAAGTTATATTTTGAATAAGTGTGAGATATTTTTGTTCTCTTTTGCGACACTGTTCACTGTAAAAATTAGAGATATAGGTGAGAGTGGGGTATGGGGTCTCGCTTTGACTTAAGTGCCCTATAAATAATGATTGAAATATAATTTCATGTGTGTATTTTTTAAGGTGAAGCTTACATTACAAGCCAACATATGTTATTACTCCGAACCGCTTTTTAATATCTTCATTATTTGATACTAAATTAATGGATGGATGTTGCATTTCAGTCAGCGTACACGATACTTTGGGGTATGGAGACCACTACATCACTGCCGTTTATTTAAACAATATGAACATTGTGAAATAAAAATTATATAATATAATAATTCCGGAAAGTGTACTGTAACGAAAAAAAATTACTTCAGGCATTTTCAACACTAATTTCATGTTTTATTATCAATCAATTAAAGTATGTGGCGTAAGCCCTAAGCCGTTGTAACCTCTTACTGCCTGGTGAAATACATGGGCACGCCGCGGCGCGGCGTCATGCCCCATATGTGACGGCCCAAGATTTAATTAATTTTAATATATTTAAAACGTTTATAGACACAAATCATGATACCAGAAGTTTAATAAACTACTTTACCTATTAAAATCTAACTTTTTTATACTTTAAGTATTTCAAAATATGCGGTAAGTGCTTAATTTCAGCCAAAGACATTTTCATCGGTTTCCGCCAAAACTGTTTTTTCATAATTACTCTTCTTGCGCGAATTTTAAAAGAGAAATGGTATCAAATCACTATTTTTCTCAACAAAGAAAACTATTTTATGTTAAAAACTAATATGAAAATAAAAAAATACGTGCGTTATTTGTAATTGTCACATGCCCCGCACCAGCACCATATCCTACTCACCCCTAATACATATATTCTAGATAGTGTATTAAAAAAATTAAGAATTAGGCTGCATTGTACTGATAAGTTTTCAATTTTTGAGAGTAATTTAATATAATTATTGAATTACGAAACATACATATTTAACATTTCAAATGAGACTTTCATCCATCTGCGCTGATAAGATTACCGTAATCAATAAACAATTTTTATGTAACGATATACACATAATATTATGATATTATGTTTTTATTTGTTTAATGTTATTTGTTTAAGATAAAATTACGTTTTAATGACCAAAAATATTTATGGACAAAATAATAAATGAACACTACCAGCAATTATAGGAAATCCGACCTAAAGTTAAGTATGTTGTAGTAAAACATTTAATTTCAATTGCCATGCCTCTATTGTTCTAAGGCCAGTAGATAAACGGAAGAAGAAGAAAAGCTACGAGATATTTTTACATTTTTTTATTTTCTACGTCGAACTAAATCATCTTATGAAACATATACCATTCTTATAACTGTGGATTTCTATAATAATAAGGATCGCACACATTAGGAATATGTTCATGGTTCACATAGGAGTGCCCTCTTTCGGACATTAAAGAAAGAAGGGCCACAAAGTAACATGCAGTCATTACTTATTTTGAATAAAATTAAAAATAAAAACCAGCGTTTACACGGAAACATTATGTCGTAATTAAAATTATGAAAACAAGTTCAGTATACTTTCAGCAGCTGACGATGATTGAGTGGTAACCCTTGCCAGCAAATCGAAAAGCAAATGGTAACTAATTATGAAAAGTAATTTAAAGGATACACACGCATTTAAATCAAGTCAAAAAAGTACATTTTGATCATTACTGAAGTACTTGGTATGGCCTGCAGTAATGTGTTTTGATAAGTAACCTTTTATATTTGTTTTAATAGTCGTAAATAAATTGTGGTTTGACTGCTGCGTGCTCTAAACGTCTATGCCGAATTAAACCACTTGACCAAGTGTAACTACGCGCACATTTGTCGCATTTATACCTTGATTCCGATGCCTGTAAGTGCCGCGATGTAATGTGTGTTGACAAGTGTACTTTCTGAT
>CAKNWT010093296.1:0-11196 GCA_932066315.1 Andricus coriarius | reverse complement strand
CCACACTTTACACAGGCTATAACCTCAGGACCACCTCTTGAAATCACTACACTGCACTCTGGACACGCTCCCATGGTATCGTAATTGAAACGTTATAAAAATGAATGTTTTGAAGAAGCTTGTACCGTTTAGAAACAACTGAACGGATCAACAAAAAGTTAAAAGTCACAAACAAACCGGCCACAAGCACTTTTACGATATATACACTTTATATACGCTAGGCGTTCGGGATATGCGCTAAGCGCTTAGGCAGCGCACAAAGCGTTCATATAATTGCATCTTATTCAATTTCAAACGTGATATTCCATTTCTAGTATTAAGAGGCGTTTGGTTGTCTGCATCGGTGATACAAATAGCTAATTCACAAACGCATGACAAACGCTACTTGCGATTGAAAGATTGTATCCCAAGTTGGTCACAAAGCGCTTAAGTTGGATGGCCAGACAAAAGAATCGATACCCAGCATTAAAATTGGGCACTGATTAACCAGTTTATCTCAAGCACTCTATTTACCTTTCACAGAATTCTGCTTTCATGCCAACGCTTCTGGATGATTTCCTAAACGCTTAGCGTAGACGTTAAAGTGGGGGCGTAAGAACGAGATAAGTATTCCTTATAAGGTGTTTCAGACTGCTTGCCTTAAACTGGCTAATCTAAGTCAAACGGCAACGCTGGGAGTTGATTTTGTTGCCTGGATGCTTTCTTAAACGCTTAGCGTTGAATTTAAAGTGGGGCCGTTAGAACGAGATAAGCATTTCTTATAACGGTAGGATGGAAGTGTTGGCCCAAAATAAGAATTCTGTAATAGGTGGTTTAAAGTGCTTCACATAAACTGGTTGATCAGTGCCAAATTGCAACGCTGGGTATCGATTCTTTTGTCTAGCCATTCAACTTAAGCGCTTTGCGACAAACTTGGGATGCAATCTTTCAATCGCAAGTAGCGTTTGTCATGCGTTTGTGAATTAGCTATTCGTATCACTGATTCAGACATCCAAATGCGTCTTGATAATAGAAATCGAATTTCGCTTTTGATGCTCGATAACATACAATCATATGCACGCTTTGAGCATTGTCTAAGCGCTTAGCGCATCACCCGAACGCTTAGCGCTTATCACTTCTAACGCGTTCATGCAATTCTTTTTCTGCAAAAACTTACACGAGAGCAATGCAAAGGGTGGACAAAAAAGTCTGTGATATTTTCCACTCCACAGGTGAAAATATGTACCAAAATCTGAATTTTAAATCGTCGTAGCGCAAAAACTGTTCATAATTTGATGTTTTGCCATAAGGATTTTTTCATCAGGAGAGCATAAACTAAAAAATATCAAAAACTTTGAAAATTCCACCGGGACCTTTTTTACCATATATTTGGTGCGGGGTCCTTTGTTATAGAATTAACCGAGAATGATGCTTTGCAAATTTCCAAGAATTATTAATTATTTAAACAATGTTCATAACAAAATTATGAGCTTGGCCTTTTTCCCACGAATAGGATAAATTAGTTCAGGGTATCAAGAAAGAATGTAATTCCAATAACTATTTTCTACGGTACTTTGAAAATATACAATAATTATTAATTATTTCAACACTTTTCATAAACATATTCAGAGTTTGGCTATTTTCCAAAGTATAGGCACAATTTGTTTAAGGACTTAACTAAGAATATATTTTCGATGAATCTTTTCTATGTTGCTTTGTAAATTTACAATAATTATTACCAATTTAAACAATTTGTATACAAAATTCAGAATTTGGCTATTTTTCAACGAATAGGCTATTTTTTTTGCAGAATTAACTAAGAATATTTTTCCGATGACTTTTTTGATGATGCTTAAAAATTGACAATAATTATTAATTATTTCAACAGATTAAGAGTTAGGCAATTTTTCAATGAATGGGCTCAATTTGTTTACGGCATCACCAAGAATGTAAGCCAACTTTCTTTTATTCTACTGGCCTTGAAATGTATGCGTTCGGTTATTCTAAGACTGGAGAGGCCCCCACCTCTACCGCGATTCGGCAGTTTATTTTTATCAACGACGCTCATTGGCTGCGACTGCATGCTCTGTGGTGCGAGAAACACCCAGAGCTCTCGCATTTTTCGCATCAACGTCTGCGAGATCGTGCCGAGGAACTCCGGAAAAGGTGTTATACAGGGTGTCCCAGACTCAAGTGTCCGGACTTATATAGCTATATAAAATTACAACAAATAAATCAAAAATTCCTTTTACAAAAACCGGTTGAAGTTTTAGTTTTTGAGTTCTTAAATATTTAAGCTGGACCAATCAGGAGCGCGGTATAAACACTCGTGCGTAGGTGAGCGTGACTAACGCAGTGTATAAAAGCGAGCGCCTACCCAACCACGGCCAAGAACAAGTCGGCAACAGAGAAAGGGAGGCGACACCAGGGAAGGTCTCAGCATTTTGGAGAGAAGTCTACGAAGTCCAGCATCTGCTGAAAGAAAACTCAAAGAACATCAATAGCTTCAAGGAGCTGGGCAGAACCTCATAACACCTGAAGAAGAATGCCCACCGATATCTACCGAGGTGGTGAAAAATATATTAAGAGGCATGAAGAACCATTCCGTTCCGGGACCAGATGGTATCAAGACCTTTTGGTGGAAGAAGTTTCTTTTAACCCACCAGCATCTGGCCCGCATGTCCACCTCATATCTAAACTCGGCAGAGCATATTCTGAAGTGGTTGGTGGAAGGACGCACAGTGCTCGTCCCAAAGATGGGAAAATTGTCTGACAATCGGACCTGCGTGGCGAGAGATGTTTGATCAACGCGACTGCGAAGACGCCGCATCGTAGAAGCGCTACCTTTCGATGGCCGGGATTAACTACCGGAAAGCTCTCGATTCAACCTCTCATAGACTTAGCCTCTGTCTGTTGGCAACCCTAAAGGTTCATCCGTGTATCGGGAGATGCATAAAGAGATTAATTCCGTTTTGAAAAATCAGATTTACTATCTCATCTGGAAAACATCGTGTGACAACTAACAACGTCACCTTTCAGAGAGGTATCTTCCAGGGTGACACTATGAGCCATGTCCTCTTTTTCCTCACATTATTGCTACTATCTCTCGCACTTGGCTATTCCCAAAGGTACTTGTGCTGCGAAACTGGAAGTCGAAAGGATGAGGTTACTCATGTATTTTACGTGGATGCTCTCAAGATCTATGCTGAAAATGAAGAGTAACTAAATCTAGCTCTACAGATTGTCAAGGAGTACACTGAAGAGATTGGAATCGAGTTTGGGGTAGGAAAATGCGCCAAGGTTAATTTTAAGCGAGGACAACTTAATGGTATCCTCAAAGACCTTGATCTCGTCGATAGAAGCGCTATACGACACTTTGGCTCTGGAGAGACCCATACATACCTGGGAGTGCCACAAAGCCAGACAGATTTGGTCCTCCGAAGGATGAGCTCACATCCCACAATGTCAGGTCACGAAAACAGCACATATAGTCGCAAATGGATGAGATCCTCTTCTTAAAAGTGGCCAAAATGCGAAGAAGTGGGCAAAGGAGTAATTCTATACAAAGCAGTGGAGGAGGCTGCTGATACACTTGGCCTTGACTTCAACATCTGGAGTGAGCAAAATGCATCAAACATTATCCATCTCGAGTACTCATTCCTGAAGGCCCTAATCAAGAAAGCACAGGAGAAAAACTTACGTCAACAGCTCCTCGACAAGAGGACGAACGGTCTTTTCCACGGAAATGTGAAGGATCAGTCGATGTCGTATGAGCTAACGTTTGCTTTCCTCAAATGACCTGGATTGAATTCGGCCACTGAGGGTTGCATTTTGGCTTGTCAAGACGGTGTCATTTTAACTTTAGCATATCGTCGACACATTCGCGATGATAGCTGCCGAGCGTGTCACGAAACCCCGTTCATCTAGGACACATACTATCTTGTTGTCCAACTCATGCGGGAATGACGTACATCCAAAAGCATAATTCAGCACTAAGAATGCTTTATTACCATCTCTGTTACTCTTACGGTATTAGCCCTGACACCACTCCGCGAAAGGCTCCTAGGGAAATAAGAGTCAATTGTCGAAAATGAGATGTGCCGCATATGCTGGAACTTCATATTCTTGACAATTGTTTCTGTCGCGCACTCGAGGCCTGACATAGTTCTCCTTGACTTCGAGAAATGAACCATGTTCGTTATCGAATTTTCGGCACCAGCCTGTAACCGCCTATTTACGGTCGTGAGACGTGGTTACAGCCGAAACGTTACTACGATATCGCCGGGAGCGGGTGCAATTTTGTAAAATGGCACCCGCTACCTGTGCTATCTGCTGTTTTCCTTGTGACAAACACTTAAATATATATGTATATTTAAGTTTTATAAGAGATATTTTCTCTCGATAGTATTTTAATATTATTGTAATTAAAATTGAAAAAATCGTTATTAGTCTGAGCGTGTTTGCGAAAGCCCAGTCTTATTATTACCAATTTCACAATCTCTCTTATGTTCCGCTATTCGTGTCTTGAATCTCCTACAAGTTTCTTTAATATAAATTTTGTTGTAACAATTCCATTTAATCGTGTAAACTACATTAGATAAATTTTCTTTTACATCCTTGTCTTTTTTATTAATAAACCAATTTTCTAATTTGTGGCTATTTGTAAAATCAACATTAATATTAGACTTCTTAAGAGAACCCCTAATTCTTTCAGATAATTCATGACTGTAAGGAAGAGTTGAAACCTTATCATTTATATTGTGATTATCTAAGCATTTTTGGTTTTTATTATTATTAGAGCACTTATGTATTTCATGAATTCTTTCTTTTATAACACTCAATGAGTGGTAGAGGATAATCATTTAATTGTAATGTTTCTTTGATAAAGTTTAGATTATCACTCCGAAAGTTAACATGGCTCAATTTAATGCATCTATCAAACAAGTTTCTGAGTAAACCAATCTTTTGTGAAAAGGGATTATGAGAATTATATTTAAGATATGGACCAGATGAAGTGGGCTTTTTAAACCAATTCGTAATGAACGATCATGTTCAGTTCTGATTATAGATAGATTTAAAGTATTATTATTCTCATTTTCAGAAGTGAATTGAATGGAATCTTCGATACTATTGCAAATTTCAACAAACTCATTGATTTTATTAGTGCGAATTATTACGAAAATATCGTCAGCAAGCCTTTTATAAAAAACTGGTTTAAATTTTAATTTGGATAAAGCTTTTTCTTCTACAAATTCAAGTACTATATTAGATATTATTGGTAACAAAGGAGACCCCATTGGACAACCAGTTACTTGCTTGTAGAAATTATTATTTGTGAATCTTAGGGAGCGCGTAAGCTTTAGGTATTATTGATCCACGTGTTTTTAAACGATATGCCATTTGATTATTCATGTAGGATTTGTTTTCCCATCTCTTAACTATGTAATTAACTTTTTTTCAACCGAGAGAACCAAAGTTGTATTAACTTTTTTGTATAGAGATGTGTTTTTCAAATAAAATTCAACACTAGTATTACAATCAGTTCTATTGGCAGCTATAGTTACATTATCTTTATCCGATTTTTAAAAAATTGGATCTTTGTTTTAATTCTGAAAATCGGATATTTTATCAGGTAAGTTAAATTTTTTATTTTCATTGCGATTTTCTATTAATTTGGTGACATTTTTACGTATTTTTTGTTTATATAAAAAAAAAAGATTGAATGCAACTTTCCAAAGATGCTATAGTATTGTTAGTAGGAATTTTTTCAAAACTGTATGGTATACGAAATCTGTTACCCAAAGCGATAATTTCAGCAATCTCATTCGGAATTTCCTCATTCGAAATATGTTTAAACCATTTATTTATTCTGATATTTCTAATTTGTTCATACTTGAACATTTTTTTTTTTTTGAAATTCAAACTTCCTAATACAAGATGCTCTCTTTTTATATTTTAATCTATTTAAATTAAAATCCTGAGGTTAGAAAAATTTGTATACTGAGTCTTCATTGATAGTTCTATACAAGCGATGTTTTAAAAATAAAGTGTAGTTCACTAAGTAAGAGATTTGATCTATTGTGTTTTTAATTTTACAGTTTAAAATATGCTTTTGAAACAATTTTTTAGCATTTTCTAATTAAGTATAAACTGTATAATGACAATTGTGTAATTTAAACGATTTCATTGAATTGATAATGTGTGCGCAAATAATGGATTCCCTCCTAAATTTGATCAGTAAGGTGTGTTGTACTTTTAGAATAAGAAGTCTTCTTGAATTCGTAACCCACTCACCTATGTCTGACCTAGGTTGCGATCCATACTTCTGGAGTATGTAAGCAAAGTATCCCATGATTACCGTTCGTGATAGACCAATGTTAGATATAAAATGATCCAATGACAATAATTTATTTAAGAGAACTTATTGAAGAACTAAAAATTTGCCTGTGTCAAGATCCAACTTCCTTCGAATCCTTACGAAAATTAAGTACTCGAAAATCCGTGTACTCAAGTGAGTACTGGCATGAGTACACAGATTCCAGTACTAATTTCATGAAGTAAATGCTTGCGAGTACTTGGATGAGTACTAGTGTGAGTACTTGTGATGAGTAGTGGTGAGTACTAGTGTGAGTACGTGTGATGAGTAGTGGTGAGTATTGGTGTGAGTATTTGTGATGAGTAGTGGTGAGTACTAGTGTGAGTGCTTGTGATGATTAGTGGTGAGTACTAGTGTGAGTACTTGTGATGAGTAGTGGTGAGTACTAGTGTGAGTACTTGTGATGAGTAGTGGTGAATACTTGGGGTGAGTAGTGGTGAGTACTAGTGTGGAGTAGTGGTGTGAGTATTAGTGAGTACTGGTGATGTGTACTGAAATAAAAAGAGATAGGTAATAGCAGTTGAAATATATTTTTATGTACAGTTTCATATTATGCCCGCAGTGGGGGGAACATTCTCATCGCACGCGACTCGCTTTGCTCGCTAGTATTGTATATTTTAATTAATACAATGCAAACCAGTACACAGGTCTCGTAATACCACCTGTTTCAACCTCTTCCTCGTCAAAAATTAACTGTATATCGCATAGCGAAGCTCAACATTCAAGAAACTCGAAGCTTCTGTTTGACAATTGGATTTCAATTAAAAGTAGTTCCTAAACAAAGGAAAATTGCTTTTCAGCAACATTCAATATATACAATAATTAAGCTCTTTTAGTTGAGGATTCAATTATTTTGTTGAAATTTAACGTTTTTTTTATTGAATTTAACTGTTTTTGACGTAACATTCAAATGTTATTCTGTTGAAATATCAATTGATCTTTAATTCAAACTTTAACTACGTGAAAATTCATTTTTTTTTAAATTCAAAATCATTGATACATAAAATTCTTCATTGGAAAGTTCTCTACAAGTAGTATAACTTTTCAGTAACATTTGCCCAAGCCCATGGAAGTTATTCCGAAAACCACAAATCGTGATTTTTTCCCATGTACTTCACATGGGAAATTTCAAGTGTCCAGCAGCTTATATTTAATGCGTACATGAAAGAAAAAAATCGTTGAATTGTGAAGTTAATTGTTATAAATAAATTGGTTCAAGAAATTGCAAACATGATGGATTGTTCGTTTGCAAAGTACAGTTGTATCTTAAAATTTATTGTTTTTACCATCAAGATGTAATCATGGAAGGTTGTCATGTGATGTTTATTGCTGATTTTTCTAAACCGATTATCGGCTATCGGCATTTGCTGGCAAAAAATTTTGGTTCTTTCTGCTAATTGTCTTCACATCAAATTTACGATTATATTTAGTGATGCAACTTTATCATCCTACATTTTTTACGTCTTATTTAAATAATTTACGCATATGAGCAAATGCTTTTTATCAGAGCTTATGGTGAAACAAAGTTAGTTTTTTGTTGTTATTGCCTAAAAGCTGACAGACCAGTGATATCAAGTAATGAAAATTTGTCTTTCCACACTTTTTGGTTATTTTTTAAGCAAATTATATAAACCAATTCCGATTATCGACATTAACTGGGAAAATCATCACTCATTTTTGCTCATTGTATTCATATTATATTGGCCATGATGTTTAGTGATGAAAATTTATAAAAGTCATTACTGTGTGATTGTGCATTTTTCATATACATGATTGGAAACAAACACAATTACTATAGGATAATCAGTTTCCATCACTGAACACTATAGCCATTATAATTTGAATATAATTGGCAGAACGAATATTTTTGTCCAGGAAATGCCGGCAAACGGCATTTGTTTATATAATTAAAAAAAATATATGTGTATGTCGAGGTTTTGATTCCTTAGGAATTGAACCGAAGAGCCTATGACAAAGCCACCGAACGCGTCCTCGGGTTGCGGATAGAGGGTCCCTGTACCAAGGGTTTCTGCTGAATATGGTTACAATAATTAATAAGCCGTCGCGGACAATTGTCCAGGGATGGTCCCGAAGGAATAACCCCTAAGCGGAGGCGTGACAACCGTGCCGAAAGCTGAATCGCAACTGAGTGAGGTGTCTCAAACAGTGACTCTGGAATACCGAGCGACCTCTCAGAGTATGCAGCCTTATCCTTGCATGCAGGGCTCTACAAGGATGGACGAACCCTTTTCCCTAGCTACACGTGGGAACAACAATGACAACACCAAAAATAGTTGTAGTAAGTTCGGTTTAAAACAATCGAATGCGCAGGGCTCCCGACAATGGGTCGGACCTGCGGGGGTGCTATGATACCAGTATGCCCCCTGAACAGAAAGGTTACATGGCACGACTGCATACTCTGTAGTGCGATAAACACCCAGAGCTCTCGCATTTTTCGCATAAACGTCTGCGAAACCGTGCCGAGGAACTCCGAAAAAGGGGTTATATAAGTGGAGCGCCTACTCTACCGCATCCAGAAGAAACCGGCAACAGAGAAAGAGAGGCCACACTGAGACCAACCGCGAGCAGATATCCAATAGAGGAAGAGCGACGCTTCAGGACTCGGAGAAACATCAATATTCAGGTTTCTTTTAAGCCCAAAGATCTGGCTGACCTGGATGATGAGCTTCGTGGAGATTTTTCCGAAGAACCTGACCTCTGGACTATTAATTGTAGTGTCTATAATGCAGCGAGAGCTTTGGCAGATGCAAACCGTAAAACAAAACCAACGGTTGATCATAAGACCAAAAGACGAATGCATCAACTCAGCACAAAGATAGGCTGGGCCAGACAGTACGCGTCCCGCATTCAGTGTGTAATTGACTACGTAACATCTGGCAGGACTTTCACTGCCAAGGCTCCACAGTTCGCGCGCGAGCTGCGGATCTGTCATCACACACTTAACAAGTCAAAGCTACTGACCTTTAGGCAGCATATTGTTGACAGAATGCGAATACTATCTAACGCCAGGAGAAGTCTAGAGCGGAGAGAGAGGTGGGTCAGAGAAAATCAACCGTTTTTGTCTGACCCATCTCGACTCTTCTAAGACCCTCCAATTACTGTCGACCAACCGCCCACACCAGAGGTGGTTGAGGCATTTTGAAGAGAAGTTTACGAAGTCCAGCATGCACTGAAAGAACACTCGAAGAATATAAATGGCTTTAAGGAGCTGTGCAGTGCCCTCATAACGCCTGAGGAGGAATGCCCACCTATCACTAATGGGGAGGTGAAAAACATATTAAGAGGCATGAAGAACTATTCCGCTCGGGGACCAGATGGTATCAAGACCTCCTGGTGGAAGAAGTTTCCTTCAACCCACCAGCATCTGGCCCTCATTTTCACCTAATATCTAAAGTCGGAAGAGCCTATTTCGGAGTGGTTGGTAGAAGGGCGCACAGTGCTCCTATCGAAGACGGGCAACTTAGCTGACCCTAAAAAATACAGGCCAATAACATGTCTGAACACACTGTATAAGATCTTCACAGCTATCCTAAATGATAGGATTGTTTGGACAATTGGACCTGTGTGGCGAGAGATGTACGAACAACGTGGCTCAAAGAAAGGCGTAGCAGGATGTCGGGAGAACCTGCTCATCGATAGATGTGTCTGTAGAGATTCAGCATTCTATCAGCGTTACCTATCGATGGCCTGGATTGATTACCGGAAAGCTTTTGATTCAACCTCCCATTGACTTATCATATGTCTGTTGGAAAGCTTAAAGGTTCATCCACACATCAGGAGGTGCATAGAGAGCTTAATGTCGCTTTGGAAAACCAGATTTACTATCTCATCTGGAAAACATCGTGTGATCACTAACAGTGTCACCTTTGAGAGAGGTGTGTTTCAGGGCGACACCATGAGTCCTCTCCTCTTTTGCCTCAAATTATTGCCACTATCTCTCGCACTTCGCCATTCCGAAGGGTACCTCTGCGGCAAACCTGGAAATCGAAAGCATAAAGTCACTCATGTATTCTAAATGGTTGATCTTAAAATCTATACTAAAAATAAAGAGAAACTACATCTAGCTCTAGACATTGTCAAAGAGTACACTCAAGAAATTGGAATGGAGTTCGGGTTAGAAAAATGCGCCAAGGTTTATTTGAAGAAAGAAAAACTTAATGGAATCCCGGAAGACACTGAGCTTGTCGACAGAAGCGCTACACGACACCTTGGCGCTGGAGAGACCTATACATACCTGGGCGTGCCATAGAGCCGCATTCAGGACGTGACATCTATAAAGGATACTCTCCGATGCAGATACAAACACCTTATTTGACGGATTTGGTCTTCCGAATTTTCGGCGAGGAACAAAGTATCTGCGACGAACATGCTTGCCGTCCCGGTAGTACTCTATTCATTTGGAGTGGTTCCATGGACGAAGGACGAGCTCAGATCCCGCGATATCAGGTCCCGAAAGTTTATGCACATGAACAAAAGCATGCGCCTTAGATCTTCTGTTCCGCGACTTTACATCTCACGCCGTCAAGGTGGTCGCGGAATACTAAATCTTGAATGTCTTCACAACAGGATTATTTTGGGTACAGCACATATAGTCGCAAATGGACAGGACCCTCTTCTTAAAATGGTCAGGAAACACGAAGAAGTGGGCAAAGGGGCGTTTCTCTACAAAGCAGCGGAGGAGGCTGCTGAAACACTCGGCCTTGACTTCAATATCAGTGATGAGCAAGGTGCATCAAATCTTATGCATCTCGAGCACTCACTCCTGAAGGCCCGGATTAAGAAAGCACAGGAGAAAAACTTCCGCGAACAGCTCCTCAAGA
>CAKNWT010093295.1:0-11828 GCA_932066315.1 Andricus coriarius | reverse complement strand
ATATATATATATATATATATATTTAAAAAATATTAATTTTGTCACTAAAAATTAGTGCATTTTAACTATTCAATTAGTGACTTTTCACTATTTAATTAGTAAACACTGGAACGACAAGGACTACTAATTGCTTAGTGGAATTTTACTAATTTCATTAGTGGACGATTTCCATTAATCAAATTAGTAGTTTTCTACTAATCGTTAGTGACCGACTTCTCTCTAATTGAATTAGTGAAATTTCACTGTCAATTAGTGAAATTTCACTAATTCAGATTTAGCGAGCATCAATAGACTTATTGTTGAACCTTTTATGACCCACCAGTACCGATTTATGACTTTTCAAAGAAATGGATTATTTTGTTTGAATAAGAAAAAAACGTTGATATTTAAAATACAACAATACTATGTGTACACTGTTAAAAATAGTATTAAATTTAAAATACCAATGTATATTAAAATTCATATCTCAAGCATATGAAATCGCTATTTAGGTACGTGTTTATTAAATTTCATATACATTCGTGATAACCGCTCAGATAATTCCATTTTACACAAAATCAAAATTAAATTAGCAGTAATTTTCGATTCTTAATGATAAAACATGATACCTTCTTACAATTAATCAAAAATAAAAATGGATTTCAATTCGAAAAGTTCCATTACGTAAATAATTGATAGATCTAACCTACAATGAACTGTACTCACATTAAATTTCTACCATTCAGGGCAAATTTTGGAAAGAGTTCCACATGTACGTTGCACTTTAATCATAAAAAGCAATTCAATTGACGAATTCTAGGTCATTACTTCAATTCCAAATATTTGATAAGATTTAAAAAAATAAAAGCACTGAGTTTTCAAGGACGCTGCTATACCGACTTGTATATTAAATTTAATATAAAGTGTACAGCTATTCATATTTTGATGTATATTAAATTTCAACTACCGTGTATGCAAATGACTTCATATACATTTGTATTAAATTTAATACAGATTTTTCTAACAAATACACTATAGTGTATTTGTTCACGTCTTCGAGATGCACCGATCGACCTATTGTTGAACCTTTTATGACCCACTAGTACAGATTTATGAAGTTTCAAAAAATAATTTATTTTGTTCATATGAGAAAATCTTTTTCGATATTAAAAATACAACAATACTATGTGTAATATATTTGTTCGCATCATCGAGATGCACCGATCGACTTATTGTTAAACCTTTTATGACCCCCCAGTACCGATTTATGAAGTTTCAAAACAATGTGTATATTCTGTTTATATGATAAAAACTTTTTTTATATTCGGAATACTACAGTACTAGCAATTTAATAATGTGTTTAATGTATGTAATGTATATTATATATTGTTCGCGTCTTCGAGACGCATCGAATGCCCAATTGAAGAACCATTCACGGCCTACCGTAACCTACCAATATCGTTTTTAAATTTGATAAAAAAATTATTTAGTTAGTATATAAGAGATTTTTTTTTTCGACATGGGGTACTGTATTTAATTTAATTGTTCGCGTCTTCGAGACGCGTAAATTGATCTATTGACGAACTTTCGATTACCATTCTTGGCCAATCAATAGCGACTTAAAATATTAAGAAAAGAAAGGTTACATTCTTCGTACGAAAAAAACTTTTCATTATTTGGAATTTAATATTACCGTAAGTAATATCTTCAAACTCTTGAAATCTTCTAAACTCATTTGAAAATTGTGAAACCTTAGGGAATCCTTTGGAATCATTTGAAATGCCCTAACAATTTTCGTAATACCTTAAAATCTTCAGAAATCCTTTGAGATTTCATGAAATCCCTTAGAATTTTCGGAAATCTGGTTAAATTCCGTAAAAATGTTATAATTCTTTTTGTATTTCACCTCCACAAGTCTGTTTTATAGGGTCTCAAAAAAACCATGAGTGAAAAATATGTTTTTTCGAGTTTTTTGCGGTAATTGTAATTTCTTTGTGGTTTTTTTTTAGTACAAGTTGTTTCTAATACATAAAATGTTACTTTCTACTAATAGTAAGATGTTTAAATAAATTGTGGACATAATTGTTTATTGTTTATAGCAATTTTTTCTTAGAAGAGAGTTCGAAAGTTGCCGTTTTTTCTGAAAATTTTAAGATTTTAAAATAGTAAGATGTTTAAATAAATTGCAGACATAATTGTTTATTGTTTATAGCAATTTTTTCTTAGAATAGAGTTCGAAAGTTGCCGTTTTTTCTGAAAATTTCAACTTTTTGTCCAATTTTTGCTCAGTAAGATAATAATTAATGCAAGTAACAAAAATAGTTGTTTCAATTACTCATAATTATTTTCAATAATATTCTATTTGAATGACGTTTGAAAGTTGCAGTTTCCTCTGGAATTTTAAACTTTTTGTCCACTTTTCACTTACAGTGAGGTAATAACTAATGTAATTTGACAAACATAATTTTTTAAGCAATTTATTATTGTTTATGACTATCTTTCCTTATAGTCATGCTAAAAATTTGCAGGGATTTTTCTTCAATTTTTATTTTTGATAGAATCATTTTTTAAACAATTTCTTTCTTTTTTGTGGATATATTTTTCTGAAATAGAACTAGATATTTAAAATATTTTTAAAATTGTCTATATGGATCATATTAAATGTAACTTTTCCTTGAAATAGTGACTGAGAGCCTTTTTGTTTAAATTAATGTTTTTAAAACATCAGCAAAAGACTAAAAATACTTCATTCCGAAAAAACTGGAATACTATTTAATAAAGTGATTCTTGTTGATGTTCATTTATAATATTTTCATAATTCAGAAGTCAAAGAAAAGTTGCTTATTGTTACAAAATAATAATAAATTGTTCAAACAATTATGTTTGTTAACTTGCATTAATTATTGCCTTAATAAGAAAAAAGTGGAAAGCAAGTTAAAAATTTTAGAAATAAACGCAACTATCTAGCATTACTATAGGAGAAGATAGTTATAAACAATAATAATTTAAAAAAAAATTATGTTTGTTTTATTTGTAAGTGAATAGTGTTTATGAAATAGTGAAACCTTATTATAAAAAAATATTGTTATAAATAATAATAAATTGTATCAAAACAAAAATTTTAACATTTAATTATTAGGAAAAGATAATATTTTATGTATTGGAAACGATTTGCACTGGGGTGAAACTCAAAAACTAATTTTTGATTCGTATATTCTATGGCTAATTGTGAAGAGAAATGTTGAGGGTGAATTCGATGCTCCTAATATTGACGATTCTGAATCAAATTTACAAAAGCGTCTTTTTTCTTATGGGAAATACGTCGTTAAACTTCTTTCGGCTGATGAGACCTATAAATATAAACATTTTTTTTAAATGCATTTTTTTGTGGGTTCGAACAAATTAGGAAGGGGGATATGCATGGAAATTTCGAGGATAACAATTATTTTCCAATGCATTTTTGGACCACCCTACTGGAAAATAGGATGCCCCGAAAAAATTATATATTTTTTTGGCTGTCTCAACCCCCGTATATTCTTGCATGTGGTGTAAAAATAATAGTGCAATTTTCATCGATTTAAAAAAATGTGCAGCCCATGGTCCAAGGCTTTTGAACACTATAAATAGTTTATTATTATGAGTTCTTTTAAATGACAAGTATATCATTAAGCTATTTCCCTCTCGGCGAGCCTCTAGGGGTAAGCATGACACTACCCGATTCGGGTAGTGTTTTTTAGGTGGATAGTTTCTTGTAGTAAATAACTACAAGTGTGGGCTCACCACACCCACGACTGCCAACAGCAACGCAGTAGTATCAGACGGTCACCCATCCAAGTACTAACCGCGCCCAACACTGCTTAACTTCAGTGATCTAACGGGAACTGGTGCTTCCAGCGTGGTATGGCCGTTGGCCATAAGTGACTTAAGTAAAAGCAATAAGTATGATAGCAAAATGATGGTAGATATCACTGAAAATAATTTTGCTTTAATTTTATTGAGAATACTGCCCTTAAAAATAAAACCCTTTATGAGGGGTTGAAAATGTATAATGTGTGTTTTTAAAAATAACTTTATAAAAATTAAAATGTGTGTTATTCATAAGAAATTATTATTATTAATTATTAATAAACTTCTTTAAACTACCCCTCAGAACGATGTTTTTCTTCTTTCACAGTTCTTTACATAATTTCTCATAAGGCGAGTCCTAGAATGGCTTCAGAAATATCACATAAATATTTAATAGTTCCAAGAAAATGTGAGGTCCAGTTTTGGGTCTTATTTAAAACGCCTTAAAAAAAATTGTAAAATACCATCCTTTGGCTTAAAGTGAATAACTGTTTTACAGTCTATAACATCATTTTAAATAATTTTAAATAAAATTTTGTTTATTTAAGTTTTGCACATAAGAAACACATATTTTCTTGCTGTTTTAATTTTCCAAAGTGATACTGTTAAATGAAACGTTTTCTGTTTCTAGTTTGTAATGCAGATTTATTCAACAACCTAAGCTTTTTAAGAGTTGCGTCTAAAATAAAAAAAAAGAAACAGAATATAACTTTCTAAAAGCAGAAAAATATGCGTTTCTTATGTGTAAAAGTGAAATCAACAAAATCCTATTAAGAAAATGTTCTAAATTTTATGTTAGTTTGTATTAGATGATATTACTTTTTAATAAGTCCTAGACTCATTTTCTGACATCCTTCTAAAACAGGTACTCTCTTTCCGCAAGAAAACGGTATTTAACAATTTTTTATTAAGGGTGGTTTAAAGGCCTAAAACCAAAGCTGAAAGTCTTTATATTTTGAAGTAATTCTAGGAGCATTGAGAAACTATGTGAAGAACTATGAAGAAAGCAAAATATCGTTTTAAGGGGTAGTTTAAAAAAGTTTAAGAGTAGTTTTATATCAATGTCGCACATTTTAACTATAAAAAAAGTACATTATAATAATTGAACCACATAGAGAGGGATAGTACTCTGACTAAAATTAGGCTAAAATTATCTTAAGTAATGCCTATACCATCATTTGGTTGTCATACTCATCGCTTTTGCATAATTCCTCAAAGGAAACAAAATAGGGGTGTCAGACAGCCAACAAAAAAATATTTTAATTTTATGGGCCACTCTACTGGACACACCGTTAATCTATGATAATAAATCTGCTATAATATTGTCCAATGACCATATAGGATCATTGCTATTTGCTGGGAGATGCAATGACCGATAAGGAAAGCATTTCTATAGAGAAAAGCAGAAAACTGAGGATCTGGATGCATAGGGATTTCCTCTTTGAAAATTTCGAGGATGATCCCCATAGTAGGCGGGCCCGAACTTTTGAACGCCAACAGAGAGAGTGGATGGGTCTCTCAGGTTGCCACGGAAACCAGCGTAGCCTAAAGCTATGCTTTTATTGATTCCAAGCCGCAAACAATGTACAGGAGTGGATGTTTCGCTCTGTTCTATCTCTCTATGTCTATATCCCTCTGGATAGTGGGGAATTAACGGATTTCGAAATATCGGTACATACCTCATACCTGTAGCCTACCCAACACGTGTCTCCGGAAACTGATACCCCTATTATACCCCCATTGGCCAAACCTAATTTAATATGCACTTGATAAATCATCCTCAGTCTTATTTTCACCAGCTTCCGTCAAAATATGGCCACTCAAAAAAGTCTTATTATTTATTTGATGTGTTTCAATTTGACTAATTCGTGAAGAAAAGGATTCCACAAACTTGATTGGGGTTGATAAAGGGGTTATTACAGTAGTGATTATCATAAATGTTTCAAATCAGTACATGCAGCATATCTTTAATGATGAAGCGAGTTTGCAAGTTGTTCCAAATGATCCTACAAAAATGCTTCAAAAGGGAAGTGGTGATATAACGCCAATCAAAAGGTTAACTCAACAAAATGATGTAAATGTGACACAAAGGGTTTTGTACAGTTGATTATACAAAGTCAACGTTTTCGTGATAAAATAAATTGTTCTTATTTTTAAAGTTGTCTGGACACAGTGGGTCGATCACCATATTTCATTTTTCACAGTGTGAACAAAGTTATTTTTCATGGAATTACAAGAAAAAGTGTTCAGAATTGTCGATTTATGTGAAACTGTTATAATATAATTAATTTAGTACTCAGTTTGCGTTCCCTGAGCGATGAAAAATCATAATGTGATGCTACTAAGTCTTTCAAACGGGTCTTAATTTTACTTAGAAATTACAATCTAACTGTTATAGTTATTGTAAAATACTTTATACGCTAAAATTGCTCAAGCTACTGTTGACCAAATGCCGCTTATAAGCAAATTATTTATATTTATTCATTTATACAATTTCAAACAATCTGTATCATTAGATGTTCTATACTTGAGACCCTTAGCAATATGAATCATAGGTATAAATATTTAAAAAATGGTATGTTTCTGTGTAAATATTTAGTGTATTGTCTAGGTATACTTCTTCACAGCATAATCTCAAGAACAGTTTTTTTTATACCATTTTTCTCATTTACTAATTGATTTAGATGGCTCAAGCTTTTGGACGTAGTGTCTTCGCATATGTTTTATCCATCCCTGAAGTTTAAAACACATTACTCCACTGTTTTTTCAAATAATTGAATATACCCACTAGGGTGGTTCACAAAAAACTTCTTTTTATGTTTCATTTGCCGTATCGTGACAGTTTGTTTCTCTAGGTGAAGAAATACTACCCTAATTTTTTTCGGTTTTTTTAAAAAATGTGTAGAGGTTGCGAGCATCAAATTTACGTAAAAATGAAGATTCTCGTAGTTTACGATTTTTCGAAAATATACGTATTAGTTTTAGAGAAATATTATAGCTAATACAAAAAAGAAAACTCTCATTGCATGTTCGATTGACAAAAAAATTATTTGGTAAAAGTCATAAAATGTACGATCTTTTAAGAACAGAAAAATATAAGAGCATAATTGTACCTCCAAAATTTATTGTAAGGATTGCAAAAATTCTGGGACATTCCCCATATAATAGAGAAACATATATAATAGATGTGAGATGATAATTTCAAATCCTGGGCACCAGAAATAATATTTTAAGCCAAATTTTTCTTTAACAAGGCTTCGAATAGCTTCTTCATCACTAAAATTTGATGAAATATAGCAATATAGATAAATACGAGGCAGAAAGAATAACTTATTTTATATATAACCTTTTTTTATATTTTCTTATAATAATAACAAACATAAACATTTGAACCATTTACACTTTTCTTATTAGGAAAAATGTTGGAATGTGAGAATGAGTATCAACATGAGTGGGTTGTCATGCGTTTTTGCTCTTTAAGTCAAAATTGACGAAATTGATGAAGATACTGGTGAAAGTTTACAGATTAGATTAGCGAAAAGTGAGCCACCAAAGATTATTAGAAAATTACTAATTCATTTCAATTCATTCATTCAATTACAATTCTGTTCATTGATGGCTTTCATTTATTATTATTGTTAGAAACAATAAATAAAGAGAGTTTATAAAGCATAAACAATATTATTAATGGTAGGTATACGTTTTGGAAAACTTTTAGGGACAATTTTGACAATGATTGGCCTGAATGACTTTTTATTAACAAATGAAAAGTCTAGATGATTTTCGCTTAGAAATATCGATTTTTTAACAACAATTTCAGGAAATAAGTTTTTATTTAAACTTTTCAAACTAAGTCATTACAAGTTTTTTGTAAAGAAATTTGTTTATTCTTTTTTTTTCTGGTGCTAAAAGGTTTTAGATTTTTCAACTCATATCTATTATATATTTTTTCCCATTATATGCGGAATGTCCCAGAATTTTTGCAATCCTTAAACAAATGTTTAGAAATACAATACTTTCGCTATGAAATCGTACTTTTTATTACTTTTACCGGCGCCAAATAATTGTTTTCCAGTTGGACACCGAATAAAATCTTTTTCTTTATATTAGCTACAATTTTCATTCATGAGATATTTCTCTTAAATTAATATGTATATTTTAAAAAAGAATTTTTAAAATACGAAAATCTGACTTTTTATGTAAATTGGATGCTCGCAACCTCTAAATAATATTTTTTGAATCTGAAAAAAACAGGAGAATATTTTCTTACTCGGAAGAACAAACTGTCGCGATACGGCCGCGAAAAATTAAAACAAGTTTTTTGTGAACCATCCTAATACCCAATGTCTACAACAACTCAGTGATGGCCACTTTTCGCTAGTTTTTAAATTCTAGAGAGGATGAAGATTAAAAAATGTGTGGTAAAAATATTTAAAAATGTGATATTGATGCATTCAATACGAATCTCTCTTTAGCCTATGGCCTGGTGAAACCCCATAAAAAGACTATCCTTTTTTACCAGTAATTTCGACAGTAGGATTACCTACTAGAAAATCAGAAGAACTACCCAGTAAAATCAAAGAATCCATAACACTTTCGAAAACAGCAATAGAAAATAGTACTGCCTTTTCATAGTTACTTGAATCATCGAATCACATGTTGGTTTCTCTTAACGTAAATTATTGAACCTATAAAATATGGTTTTCATTGAGTTTATTTTGAATTTCTGTTTCCTGTTCTACCAAAAATCGTTATGGAAGATTTAGAAAATTAAGTCTTTGACAAAATGCATTTTTATTTTGACTTTTATGATAAGATTCGTGGATGATTCTGTACTTTGTGTACATAAAAACAATGTTGATACTCTCTTAAATGCATTTAACATTATACATCCAAGATTTGAATGTATACTGTTGAAACTTGAAACTGAAATTGAAGGAATATTAAATTTTCTAGATATGACTTTAATAAAAACTTATGTATGTTATTACAAATTTTCATAGAAAAATGATTTTTTGCGGGAAGAAGGCTAGTTTCCTTTCTGATAATTCTATTCAAAACAAAATAATAGGAGTTGTAAAGAATATAATTATTATAATTTTGCGAAAATTTCAAGGATTCGGAAATGAATGTTAGGAAAATTAGGTTTACACACGATATTCAGAGTTCTGTTCAAAATTTATATGATTGTAAAATTGAGAAAAATATTTAAATTTAATGATGGTGATGATCTATGAACATCAACATAATTTTCATAAGAATCCTAAATATCACTCAAACGTTTTAAAATATAGTATCACACATGATCATGATTTTAATTGGGATGATGTCAAGATCCTTTATCATGAGTGAAATAAAAAAAGAGAGAATGCATGGAGATGGTATTAATAAAGAGAGAGGTTGAACAATACATTAATTTAGAAAAGGATCTCTTGAAATATAACAAAGCTTGGTATGAGTTTATTAATTGGATAAATTGATTCCTTGTTCTCGATAATACAGTCTTCTATATGCAAATCAATTTTCACCAAAGAATGACAAATTAGACCGAATAGCTGTTTGTATTAATCTATATGCTTTTATTTGTAGATATTATGTAAATTTTAATTAATATATGTTTCTATTCTTCACACCGGTAGTTTTCCTATATAAATAATCTCTGATGAGGAAGTCTGAATTAGCTTTGAAACATGTTCGTTCCCTAGTTGTATAAAAAAGACTAATGATTCGGAAAGAAGGAAGTTGGTAATCTTATCTTGATTTGTGAATTTTGTTTTGTTCTGATTTTGGTGCATGAAATAGTTTATAAGTATATTGAAAAAAAATTATTTTTTGAAGATAGACCCAAATAGTAATAAAGTTAGTTTTTCTTGTGTTTTTGGTGTGTTTTTCTTGTGTTTCTTGTAAACTGTAACGATATTACAAAATGAAATACATATTTATACATACATATTTGCACCTTCCTAGTCGACAAATTAAAAAAAATGGAAATTGGATATGAATTAGAGGTCTCCTGTCGAAGTTTTGTCGTTTTTGTTGTTTTTATTCAACGACTGAAAAATTTTGAAAAAAAAACAAATATTTCGCTGCTGTAAAATTCCCGAAAAAGAAAATATTTGAAATAGAAAAATTATAAAATATTTGACACTAAAATTCCTGACACTAGAATAGTCCCGAATTCAAACAATTAAAAAAATTTATTTTTAATAAATATTACTAATTGATTAAAAATACAATAATTAAATATTTTGTTCAAAGAAATTTTTTTTTAATATTTCATATTTTTAAAATTATTTTTAATTATTTTTATATTGTATTCTCGATAAATAAATATTATTTATTGAAAAAATGGTTAATTGTTTAAATTCGGAAATTTGATAGTTTCGGGAATTTCACAGTATCGTATATTTTATAATTTGTCAAATTTATTATTCAGGAACTTTCAAATTCGTTAATATTATGATTCTAGAAAATGTTTGAATTCGTTAATATAAACTGTTCAGCAATTTTATTATTCGGCTATTGTCCAATTTGGGATTTTTATTTTTCGGCAATTCGATCATTTCGCGAATTTTTTATTTCGAAAATTTTCTGTTTGGAGAATTTTGCAGTGTCGGGAATTTCATTTTTCATGATTTTTCAGACGTCTTGTTTTTATATTCTCAATGTCTTAAAAATGCACATATAAAATTTTTTTATATGTATAAAATTATACCCTTTTATATTACAATTATTGTTAATAATTTAAGGAACATTTTTTCACATTTAAAAGAAAACATTTTTTTTTTGACTTTTTCCACATTTTTCTATGATAAGAAACTTTTTAATTTACTATATATTTTTTGCAGTTGGCACATCGTATGTCAAATTCTTATAGAAAAATGTGAAACAAGTCAGATCAAATTATTTTTTTCATTTAAAAATGATTAAAATTTTTTTTTCAATGATGCTAATGTAAAATGGGATAATTCTATAAGTATACAAATCCAAAATATGCATTTTCATGACATCGAGAGCATAAAAATAACAAAAATAATTTTTGTGCGTGTAAAATTTGGTGTCTAAAAAGGTACAACTTAGGCTAGTGTACGTTAAAAAGTAAAAAAGTACTTATAGTTTTAAAAATAATTTAATAATTTTTATAAAAAAGTAAATTATTATTTAATTATTATTATTATTATTAATTATTTTGTAAATTCTCAAAGCTTACAAAAAGATATATTTTTTTATGATTGTAATAATTTTGTTGTAATTATTGTAATCACGTATGATGTACACTGCATGTTTTTAGATGCAAATATGTTTTTCTTTTTGTAATCGTCACAGTTCTTATGAGGCTATAAGATTATAGAGAAATGCATTAACGTCTCGAAAATAAATATTGTTTATTTCACAACCTCTAGCCTACTTTATTCTTTTAAAAATTAAATTTTTTCCAAATGTTGGAAAAATCGACAGGCAGCCTGGATTCACCCAGTTCTGATGCTGATGAACTTTTCGTGATATAATAATCCTGAAGTGTCAACCATTTTTTTTATTATTTAGTAATTATTTATTTGTAATATGAATTAATTCACTTTAATTCGTTCAATTATAAAAATATATTTGAAATTGCACAACACTGAACATTTGCATTTGAAAATACTTTAATTGTAAATAATTCATTTTAAAACCATCAATTCAAAGTTGTTTAAATTCGAAAATTTTTTAGTTTTAAATATTTGCTATCCGTTTTTAATATTACGTAATATTTATCAAATCTTCATTAGTTGGTTCTATAATAAAATATTTGTCTTTCTCTCTAGAACTAGATAACATTATGAAAGCATTTTTAAATTTCATATTGAGCATTTCTCTTTCCTTTCCATCAGCGACTCATTTTTTCCGAGACTTTCGCGTTTCCCTTTAGTAAGTGAATTTTCTGCCGGAAAAAAGTAATGTCCTCACATGGTCGATCGCTTTTGATTTAGGGGTAAAAAACTAGTCTCTCTTCTTTGCTACAG
>CAKNWT010093280.1:0-16098 GCA_932066315.1 Andricus coriarius | reverse complement strand
TCATGGGCCATCGGCTTACGCCAATATGTAAGTGACAATAAATGTCATTGTCTTTTAACCATTCGGAGTTTCATTATGTCTCTATCCTCTCTCGGTTTTCCTCTTCCTATTTCCCCCCTCGGAATTACCACGTAATACGGTAGGCGCGTGGGAGGTAAAAGTACTTGCCAAGGAGGCGAAGAAAATTCCGCGTGTAGGAATTCATCCAAAAATCTTCGGTTTTTAGTGTCCCTTTTTTATCCATGGAAGAATTCTGAACAATAATAAAAAGTTTCAAAAAGACTTTTCGGTTAAATTTTATATATACAATTATTTTGTGCCTCTCGGAACGAGAGTAAATTTAATGAACATTTAAATCGCAAATTACTAAGAAAGGGTGTCGTGTTTCAACAACCACGAGACCATCCGACTTCACTGTACGGTAAAGTAAAGTGTCTTTCAAACACATACACACAACACGTATATCTGATTTCATTCTGTAAGACAACATATTTTATTTGTGATAATATACTACATTCTTATACCTTGAAATGATCTGAGTACACAATCTGTCATTTTATTGTTTTATCCAAAACAAAAACCCTTCACCAAAAGCAATTGCGGTTTAAATCAGCAACAACATAGAAAAACTCTGAAATTAAATAGAGCAGATAGTCGGCCCGTAAAATTATCAATACCTTGAATAAGGTATGATTATTCTGAAATGTCGCGAATTATTATTAACCGGGCATAATTCCCAATTTTACCCAATTTATAATTTTCCCGAACGTAACAAAATAATTGGTGGCAGCGGTGGGATTAGACTGTCACTAATTGTTGCTGATTTTGTTGCTGTGCTTTTGGTGAAAAATACAGGCAAATTTTAATTGTTGTTTGAACATTGAAAATTTGAAGTTGCATACAGGCCTTAAATGGACCGCCTCCAGCTTCAATTCTAGTTGATTTTAGAAATTAATTAGAAACAATTAATTTATTGTTTAGGAACAATTTTAGTTTCCTGGCTGAAGATGTTTCAAAGTACACACTAGCGGAAGTTAGTTTATTTAGCAGAGTTAGAAACATGACATTCTAATCACTAGAATAATTTCAAATTTGACAACAGGCCTTACAATTATGCAATAAGCCGAAATCGAGATTGAAATTAGTCAAAAGTATTTAGAATGCGCAGTTCTTAAAATTTAATGAACACTACGCTATCGTAGTACAGATTATACACAATGTTTTAAACCTTATCAAGATCTGTGAACTGTGATGATAATATTATTCTGAAAATTTTTAATAAAATTAGATTCTATAGTGATACAAGAATTTCACAATTTCCAACAGGCCTTGAGATTCTCAATAGGCCGAAAGAAATTTTGAAATTTTTCTAATTCATTTGGAATGAACAATTTCTTTAGATGATTGAATATTATACTATCTAAGTTTCAAAAATTATACACTATGCTTTACATTTTTTTTACCAATGTATGGCAAAAATAAAACCCGCAGATCTAAGCTTAGAGGTGGGAAAAAGGTTCGAGCACGATACGAACGCGCTATTGCTCGTGCACAATTCAACTCAGTGCGGGAATTAATTGTAGTACCAACTGAAAATCCAGTTCCAAAATCCGGCCTCCGCGCCTGTCGCAAAAACTGTACAAACTTTTGAGCAGTTTTTAAATCAAATTATGGAATTAGTAGAATCCGTTTAACTTCCCTGATTGAAATGAAATTTTTAGAATGTTATACCAACATTTAACAAATACTCGAGGAAAGGAGAGCCATCAATTTAGAAGTTTTCTTTCGAGAAACTGATTGTGAAAATTACAAACGCTATTCAAACAACCAAATTTTCTTTGTACAACAAATATATCCTTTTCATAATTGTCTCAGCCATTTGGCCGAAATAATTATTTAAGGATAAAATATTCGATTGAGTTGTTTGGCCGAAACCAATATTATAAATCGAATTCCTAAAGAAACTGATTTGTTCAACTGGAAGATTACTATTACGTGTGACCTTGTTTTGAGAAAGGAACTTCCTTCAGCCGTTTGGCCGAAGGTAACCAATCTCGAAGAAGAATTGTTAACAGCCGTTTGGCCGAAAATAGTTTTTTTCAAAAGGAGTTTGCTTCCGCCGTTTGGCCGAAGTGAAAACTTTTCCCGAGAAACACGTTTCAGGGATCTGAGAGTGGAGTGATTCCTTTTGCCGTTTGGCAGAGGAGTTTGCTTGCCATCAAGTTGAACAAGCGTTAATTGTTGTGATCCTCTGTAATTGTTTCAGCCGTTTAGCCGAAGCAATTAATTAGAATTTGACAACTATTATTATCAGTCATTTTTTTCCAAAGTTGAGCTTCGTTTAACATTACGTTCAGCCGATTGGCCGAAGCGATGGTTTCCGAATCATACATTGAGAATTTTAGGTATGGTTTCCATTGAGTTAATGTTTATTACGGAAAAATTTCTCAACATTTAATTACCCCTACCCTAGTGGCCAAGGGAACTGATTTTGAGATTAACTGAGAGTTAATCAACCATTATGCCGTTTGGCAGTTAAAATTGGATCATTATCAAAAGTAATCAATGAAATCCTACTTGATATCCTTCAAAGAGAAATAAAATGTTTCCGAAGTATTTAGTTTAGAAAAAAATTCAGAAACTATTCCTGTTTTGAATGCAAACTTAAAAGTGGCTATCAAATTGAACTTTTGGAAATAAACGAATTGCAGAGTGATTTGGTATTTGTCACTTAAGTTTAATCAGAAATAAGCGCATATTACTTGAAAGACTAAATAAATTTCCGGTGTAGTATCGCTTCCTTCTTGTGAAACCTCAATAAAAAAAAGAAAACTAAGAATCTCCAACTTCCTAAATTGGAATTAGAAAAACGACGTGGATAGCAATTAAAGAAATAATTGCTATTCATTAATTCACCCAATCGCACGCTCAGCTGACGGACTCAAGTTTTTCTTTCTCTAAATTCCTAAAATAATTTAGCACTCGAAATAAAACCGAAGTCACGAGATTATTAGGTTTGAGCACACTCAAACTTCAAAATTATGTGGTTCATCCGCGCTAAACCAAAATGAACGCTTCAGCGAAGGGAAGGTTAGCTGCTGCGTTTGAATATTCGCGTTTCTTTTCCTAAGAAGGGGAGGCGAGATTTTGGATATTAAATATAATATTCAATAATCTTTAGAAACTCTCTCGCGCGACCTTGAGCAGGAAACGCAGCGTTTTGAGTTCCTCACCGGACCATCCACCAACCCTTCTAAGCGACCTTTAAACCTACCGAGAAAGGAGGAAAGCGTGCTTAAAGAATAAATGAAACTAACGTAATATTTACAACAGCCAGTTCGTTTATTTGCAACAATTTGATTTAGCCTGTAGAAGTAATCACGCTGGAATAGGAAGGTCTGAGCAATAGAAATTGTTGTGCAACTAGCAAAATATAGAGTACAAAAAGTTAGTACAGGATCTTAGTTAAAGAAAAAAAAATTTGACAGATGCCTCCTTTCGTGTCCCACAATAGCCACTACTCAGCTATCGAAATACCAAATTCTGTGGATGTTAAGTCCGATGCTTTTCTGGAAGGTACAGTGGAACTAGTTTTCGAAAACAGAATTCCCACTAACTTTATTGAGGAAAATAGTTTGAGAATTCCATTCACAGAAGCAACTGAATACGAGATTACTCTCGGGAACCTAGTCTTTCGTACTATAGCAACCGTGAATATAGAGATCCAGGGGGTAGAATTTCCGTTCTTGGTTATTTCAAATACAACTCTCCTCGGATTCGTTCAGACAAGAGGAATTGTGGGACTAGTCGTAATAGAGCACCTTGCCCAAGTATACGGGTTTCTCATACAACTTGAAACGAATAAAATAATGCAAAAAAAGTAGAGGCCATCATTTACTACCCCATGGTATGTACATAGACAGAGTTACGAAGACCTTCAGCATCTAGGTAGGCTTTTGGTCCCAATTATGCTAGCGCCGGCACCGACAGAAAAAGGAGAAATTCCTGACGCCGTTACCGTGCACTGTATATTAAAATCACTAATTATTGGCAATAGCAGATAGTCGCAGAACAAGCCCCATCAGCAGACAAATTAGAGGCAATTGTGCGGAGATCAGGGTAATTTGAGCACGGAAACATATAAAAGGGTGTGATTTAAATACCGATTAAATAACTCATTTTCCGTACTATTGTCAAAATGCCTTTCGGAAATAAAGAGCATGCGCTGAATAGCCTCAATGCGAATCAAAATGAGGAAGAAAGAAACCTTGGTAACGAAAATCAAAACCAACGGAAAAATGGTACCGGCGATGCTCCAAATCGCTGACAAAACGGTCCACCCGATCTAAACGCGTCTGCGGTAGCTGAAATGTACAGTTCGAGAGCAGATATAGGGTTTCAGCCAAACACAAGATCCAATCGACAGGAACCCCGAACCGCCCCCAACACTGATAATGTCGCAATCAGAGTGGGCCAGTCAATTGCGGATACGCTAGCCATACAACAAGATGCTAGTCACATCCCTATGTACGATGGTAAAAATATCCCGGTAAGAGATTTTATACAGGACATAGTAAATGTGGCAACGTATGTTCCTGTGTCCTATGAATCCTCCCTCATTACCACCGCATTGGGAATGCTCACTGGCTCAGCTAGGGAATGCACGCGTAATAAACAATTTTCTAAGATCACCGATTTGATCGACCTATTAAAGGACCGTTTCGCACCCGGCTGGCCGTTTTTGTACTATTTTAACGAAATATACCACCTAGTTATGAAAAGAAGTGAGTCGGTCAACGAATATTACGACCGGCTGCACTCCTGTGCACTTGAGACAGCCCATACACACGCGATAGCTGTGGCAACATTCATCCCCGTCATGCAAGCCGCAATTAAAGCTTTTATTCGTGGTCTACCGGGTGATCTTTCGCCATCTGTAGACGCCAATGACCCATTAACACTTGAAAAAGCTTTTAAGTTCGCCAAACACGCCGAGGGACGAAAACACGCTTCAGGAATGCCCCATAGTGATTTCCACATGTCCAATCGGTCCCGAAAATTCCTTCACCCACAGGTGTTCTAAAGAGGCAAGGGTTTGACGATTCCCAGTACTATGATTATCCCCGCCCTCCGTACTCTCAACAAAATCGGAGTTCCTCCCCATTTTCCAACAATCAACAATATGCAAATTACCCTAGAACTAACCATCATCTAGAGGAAGAATTGCAATTATTTGAACTATACGGGAACAATTGGAATTATCCGCAAGGCTAGAACAACTCCTTTAATGTCAACCCACGGAGTGGGCCAAGTCTAAACATTCCTCCTTTCGCAAATAAGTATGAAGGTCCACCTAAGGATAGAAAGTCTACAAACCCGCCGGGACCCTCAGGTGACATAAAAGGGTGTGACACCGCTGGAGTCACTAGATCCCTCGAATCGCCTAATCCTAGAAATCCGGAAAGGATACTGGCTTACGTAAGTCCTCCTGCTGAACCCAGTGACACTGACACTGATAACGTAGAATTGATTGGTGAAACTAACAACGAATCGTCTTTAACTAATTCAGATGACGCTAGGGCTGTGTTTGGCGACGATACGGAATCAAAAATAGATCGCGTGATTCGAGAACTCAGGGAGATATTCGACCTGATTGGAACACGGGAAGAACAAGGTATAGGTAAAAATTTACATATGGACTTCGCCATCACTAGAGAATAGGATAAGGACCGAAGCCCTATCACCGAAAATGAAACCGGACAAAAAGTGAAAATTAAAGCCGAGTCCAAAATCTTGACATTACCAAAGCGTAGAGTAACAGCTGCTACCCCTCTACCCAAGTATGGTCCTGCTGCTCGTTTCACCCCATACCCTTTAACAGATGTTGAGAAACCCTCTATAATTATAAAAGAGGCAAAGGGTAGCGAATATGAAAGAAGCCCCACGCATAAAAAGAAACAGAAACCGCCTAGAAGATTACCCCCCACGGAAGCATTCAACGCCCCCACTGTAGCCTCCCTTTCCCCAACCCACGTGGCCTCAAATCCAACCGATACCCCACCACCTTGTTTTGCTTGTCCTCTCATCGTTAAAGGAAGCTCTACTGCCACTTCAATCCGTTTTCACGTCCGAACTTGGGGATAGATAAAATGTTCTATTTGGAAGGATTGTCTTCAAGTTTTTTTGTTTTAATGTGATTTTTTTTTATTTTAATTTTTGGACTATAAAATTTTAAAAAAATGTTACGGATGTCACATTTGAGGTCATAAAGCTCGTATATTTTTTTTAAAATGGTTATCATTGCTAACCTAACAAAAAAAAGGTCTAATATGTATGCTTTTCTAAATCGAAACCAACATCGAACATTCCTAATAATAATCTGCAAACGTTCGGAACTAAAACAGTCTGTTCCGTCTTGGGTTGTTTTATCAACTAAAGTCAAGGAACGCGTATGTGTCAAATAAAATAATGCTTGATTAAAAATTATATGATGTTGTTTGGGATCAATTTTAAATTCTCGAAGTTCTAGAACAAAATGAAACTTATAATTGAAAACAAATTTGTTCAAAATGATTATATCTGAAAATTTTACTTGCGTTCTATTATTTCATTTTTCACTTCATAAGGTTTTCATTTTTTAAGATTTAAAATTACTTGCAGTAAAGAAGAAGCCTTTAACTACTTTTACTGCTGATATTTGTTTAAGTAAAACCAAAAACAAAAGTTGAAATTGCTAAAATAGAATTATTATTTTAAGCATTATAAAGGACTGAATTTTCCTTTCTTTAAATTTTATTTTGTTTGAAAAAACATTTTTTTGAAGAAAAAAGTATGGGAAATTTTTAATTTTAGAATCTAGAAATGGTTCTCATTTAAAAAATCCCTACGTAAGCTCGTTTGTCCCACATTCGAAATACAAATACCATAGAAAAATTAAAAATGAATTCACTTTTGAAGCTTTAGAATATTGTACAATTTCAAAAATCAAGTGTTTAGAACTGAAGAATCCTTGCATTGAAATTATATCAAAATTTTAAGTCAATATCGATAATTCTTTCGTCGTTGTAAGCATACCACTACAAAAAAATATATATATAAAAAACTCAAAAGCTGGAAATTTTCAATATAAAATTATTTCAAACTGGATACGTTTAATATTGAACAACTTGAATTGACAAAATGGGGACGCTTAAAGGTTAATATTTCTGAACTCCATATATACAATACAAAAATTAAGCATTCAATGTTAAAATTATAAAGCGGAAATAGCGTTTAAAATTTGTGACACAACATTAAAATTTAAAAAGTTGAAATGTTTTCCAAATTTCCAAGCCCTTTTCACATTAATCTGCGTAGAAACAAAAAAAAACCATGTGTGTTCTGAAAAATAAGATCATGCAAAAACTCGACTTCACAATTGAATTATTTTAAATTTGATAATGTGCTGAATTGAACATTTCAAACTCAATACCTATCAAATTATTTTTGGAAATGAATAAACTGCACATTTTGAAATTGGAATCATAGTAGCTCTGTTTTATAATCATATATTATTGACCAGAAATGTAAGGTTTTCCGCGCGTTGTGACAAAACGTATTGCTAGTTTGTGAATAAAAATGGTTCCAGAGCTTTAAGTTTAGACACATATGGATTTTGGTTAACGTTTACAATGAAATGCATGTTAAACTGTCAATTTAGATCTGTTTTTGGAAATGGAAATCCTAACTTACCTAATTTTGACACTGTTTCAACCACCATTAATCTCAAAAACCTCAAATTCTGTTAAGACACTTTGAAACATTTTATTTATTGTTTAGAAATTTACTTACTATTTTTAACAATTTGAGTAAATATATACTTTTCAGCTTTAGAACATTCCGTCCCCTCACTACCATTACACAGCACAAGCGATAACGAGCTAGTCCGATTTCCAATGAATGAGCTGTACTAAATTTCTTTTGAATCTCCCTACGTACTTTCTTATGCGAACCAACAATCAACTCTATATAGCTAGGCACCTATAGTGGCTACAGAGAGTTTTGACTTCAAAACCTTTGGAAACGCCAAGAAGCAAAAACAAGACGTGGCAAGAATCCTTATTACGCCTAATGGTCGACTCAAGACGTATTCATGGCAACCAAACCATGATACGTTCATGACCTCGACTAGAGGGATGTAACAAAGAGTTTTCAAAAGAACACCTGCCACGCTCTAAATAAGGAAGACCAGAAAAGCTGCGAGGATTTAAATTGAGGAGAATCATTAACATCGTTACCATAAGATAAAATGCATGACGCTTTAACCACTAAATTCTGAGATTAATGTTAAAATCACCCAGTGTTACAGATTCTGTCGTGAATAATTCCAGAACGGCTGAATAAACATAATGATTTAGATGTAGACAGACTTATAATACAAAAACTTGAAATCAACTAGGCCGCAAAAAGAAAAAAAATCCTAAGTAACCAAATGCCTAAGTGAAATCAAAATAGTCGAAATAAAACACCCGTTGTACACATTGATCGTAAAGTGTACAAAAATCCTTTAAAAAGAAAAAAAGAACATACTGAAATATATCAGTGAGTCCTTATTGAACAATTGTTATCTTATGAATATAAAATAAAATTTACTAACAAAAAAAAAATATTTGGTACCACAAATGTTGAAAAGTTACAAAACTTTAAATTTAAAGGTGGAAAAGGTAAACTATTCTCTATTATTCCAAGTACCCCACACATACTCTATCCTGATTACACATGTTTAAACTGACCGTCAACTTGAAGTATTTTATTCGGAGTGGTTGTTCGACTAACTAACAACTCTGAAAAACCACACGGTCTATCAGGTTCCCATCAATGACCGTACGCAGTGGCTCCCAAAATGGATATCTAGGCGTTGGTCAGCACATAATAAAAGAAGTGCATTCTAAGTACTACATGTCCATTTGTGCTTCGAGCCCGCACACAGTGGATGTCATGGAAATGATATGGCTGATGAATTGGCCAGGAATGGTTCGTTATAACGGGAATAACTCTCCTGTTTTAGTCAGGAAAATTGTCTTATATATGTTTTTCTTTTATCCTCAGATTGTGGAAGTGTTTCGTGTTATCCTGTTAGTACTAGAAGGATGGTTTATTTTAGGCGAAAGTAGTTTCTCCCAAGAAAGAATGGATGTAATATCCATCACAACCTTTCCCAAGAACACCGGACTCTATTATGAGAGACTTACCCCTGTTCGATACGTTGCCGGGATATGGAGGGCTACTGTGTTCGCGGAAGCTGGCAAGTTCCAGAATCTCATCGGAAACTTTTCATCTAACCTGGAATCTTTATATCAGCATTGTTTGTCCTCTCTCAATGAAATCTGTCAAGGACTCCTAGGGTATAACAAATTACGAAGAAGGTTTATGTCAGCACAGTAATTACAGCGAGAGCTGCATGCTACCCTAAAAGAGTTACCTCGTCACACTGATAAGCACGCGCCTCAGAAGATACTCCCAAGCATCCATCACCTACGAAGAACTGTTCCATGATTCAGATTTATTGGAAAGATGGCTGGTCCTGCAATGGGAGTTCTAAACTACGAAGATGACGAGCGCTATGACAACGCCATAGCAGAACTTAATGTTGCTCAGACTAACCTTTCAAAATTAGCAAGTGAGCAAACGCACCTCGTTCGCTCAGAGCTACAAAAACTACATCAAATTGCGGAGAATGAAGAAGTTAATATGAAGAATTTGGATAAGGAAATTACTCGCACTGCAAACAAAATTCTTACAGTCTATGAAAGCCTAGCTGAACAGAACTACACTCTGATAATGGAAAATACAGCAATCGCTCTGGAAACAAATCTGGACATGACAGTCAGGTCTTTAGAACAACTTCTTTCCGTCTTACGGATGACTCAAGAAGGAAGACTGCACCACTCATTGATTTCCTCTTCGCAGCGGACGACGATCGCTACATAAAATTTCGGAGAATGAAGAAGTTAATATGAAGAATTTGGATGAGGAAATTACTCACACTGCAAAGAAAATTCTTACAGTCTATGAAAGCCTAGCTGAACAGAACTACACTCTGATAATGGAAAATACAGCAATCGCTCTGGAAGCAAATCTGGACATGACAGTCAGGTCTTTAGAAGAACTTCTTTCCGTCTTGCGGATGACTCGAGAAGGAAGACTGCACCACTCATTGATTTCCTCTTCGCAGCGGACGATGATCGCTAGAGAAGCGCAAGAACTCCTCCCAGAATTTGAATTTCCGACTGCACTAGCAGAAGCGAATCTTCCAGACCTTACTCACATATCTGCTGTCGCCATGCGTATGCATAATGGCAAACTGCTGGTTACTTTGGATATTCCTCTGTTAGAGAGGAATAGATATCAACTGTATCGATTATATTCGGAACCCATCAAGCAAGGTATTTTACAAACTGGAACTGGACGAGCTTATGTAGTACCCAGAAATAAGTATTTAGCTATTAATGCAGACGCAAGAATTACATTCATCTAGAAGAAACTATGGTGCAAGAATGTAGTCTCCTCAATAAAAGATACGTTTGTTATACTTCACAACCTGTCTATGATGCTGTTCTTTACCCGCGGTGTGAAGTGGAACTTCTAAGGCACGCTTCTATGGAGATACTAAAACAATGTGACATTCGTATTTCCTACAACTCTCAACCTTTTTGGGTTGCTGTTCCTACTCTCGGAGGATGGCTATACTCACTTTCGGCCCCAGAGGTTGCTACGCTCATTTGTAAAGATGGATCAAGTAATAACATACTACTAGAAGGCACTGGATTGGTGCAGATAAAGCGAGAATGTGTATTGAGGACCGAAGGTGTGATATTGAGAGCTATTTTTATCTCTGAAGATTCTTATGAATATGAATATCAACCCTCAATAAACTTGGATTTATCCAATATATCGAAAATTCTGAAAACATACCAATTCGATTATCAGAAAGTTCAGATGCTGCCCTTACAAGATGCCGAACCAAAAACTACTTGGAAGGGCGGAGAAGCTGACATTTCACTTCTCAATCTAGAAAAACAATTGACCACATAAAGCCAACATCATGTGGACATGAAAGAAACCAATTTCCTCAAAACTGGCAACAAAAACAGAGATTTTGCTGAAGAAAATAAAACCCTACCTACGACCACGGAGCGGAAACGACTTACAGAGTTAGGTTCTTCACGCACACTAGACGCTAAGCTGTGAGGTGCTAGCGAGTACACTCATACACTCGCACAAATCCCAAAGCCTTTAAAATAATTAAAACAAGTCATCAGAGGTAATTACATCCCATTAAAATAAAAGTTTTAGTGATAATTTGCAAATCTATATATATTTAAACTTCAGGAATTTTTTATTTCAACTGTTCAAAATTGAATTTTTTTTTCAAAAAAAAAGTGAGATCGTCAAGGGACGCCGATCCATAAAAGGGTGTGATTTGTTAGGTGCATTCTATGTTTAGCACCTAAAATTTCAAGTAATTTATATACATGAGTAGGATACCCATATAGCGCACGTGATTAAACGCATAAACACACGCATACGAGTCGCTAAGAAGTGTGGCACTCGTGCATTCACTTACACCATTTCGCTTTACCAAAATACCAAACAAATTGAAATCAGTAAAGCAAAGGAATTGTAAATATTTGGGAAAACTTTAAAAAATACTACGGATAAAAAAGGAACCGTAAAATCAGATTCATATAAAGGGGGCGGAAAGAATTTCTCATTAACAAAATAAAAATGGGCTTTCTCGACTCAGTAATATTTTCAAGTTTTATGTCAATTTCAGCTCTACTCATTTTATTAAGTTGCTGACGCTATAAAAAGTTCGCCGCCTCGAAATGAGTGAGCGGAGCTGAAATTGAATGGTCATCAAATTTTTCGAAGTAGTACCGCGGAGGAACACCCATTGAAAGTAAGATAATGCAAATCGGCAAAATAAGACCGACTGCCCGCCCATAGATGTTCTTCGGTCGAAAGCAGTGCTCTTCCCCCCGTTTAATTCCGAGGTTTCTTCTGACAGCCAAATAATACAAAAATCATTCGCTAAGTTCGCTTTTCCTCGGAAGAAGTACGAACGAATCCGTCTGGTCCGTCGTGATTGTGTTTTTTTCTCTGCCCCTATTCTTTTGCCCAGTCCGATGAATCCATGGATGAATTCTGAACAATAATAAAAAGTGACAAAAAGACTTTTCGTTTAAATTTTATATATACAATTACGGTGTGCCTCTCTGAAAGAGAGTAAATTTAATGAACATTTAAATCGCAAATTACTAAGAATGGGTGTCGTGTTTCAACAACCACGAGACCATCCGCGAATTTCTTCAATTCCGTGAATTCCGCCAATTCCTTCAATTCCGCAAATTCCTTGCATTCCGTGAATTCCTTGAATTCCTCGCATTCCTTGAATTCCTTGAATTCCTTGAATTCCTTTAATTCCTTGCATTCCATGAATTCCTCAAATTTCGTGAATTCCTTGAATTCCGTGAATTCCGTGAATTCCGTAAATTCCTTGCATTGCGTGAATTCCTTGAATTCTGAGAATTTCTGTAATTCCGTAGATTCCTTGAATTCCTTGAATTATGTGAATTCATTGAATTCCGCGAATTTCTTTGATTCTTTGAATTCCGTGAATTCGTTGAATTACATGAATTCCTTGAATACCTTGAATTTCTGGAATTCCTTGAATTCCTTACATTTCTTGAATTCCTGGAATTCCTTAAATTTCTTGAATTCATCGAATTGCATAAATTCCGCGAATTCGGCGAATTCATTGAATTGCTTGAATTCTGTGACTTCGGCGAATTTCTTTAATTCCGTGGATTCCGCGAATTCCTTCAATTTAGTGAATTTCTTACATTCCGTGAATTCCTTTAATTCTGTGAATTCCGCGCATTCCTTAAATTCCGTAAATTCCTTTCATTCCGTGAATTTCTTGAATTCCTTTAATTCCTTGCATTCCATGAATTCCATGAATTCCGTAAATTCCTTAAATTCCTTGAATTTCATACATTCCGTGAATTCCTTTAACTCTGTGAATTCCGCGCATTCCTTGAATTCCGTAAATTCCTTGCATTCCGTGCATTCCTTGAATTCCTTGAATTCCTTGAATTCCTTGAATTCCTTTAATTCCTATAATTCCTTGAATTCCATGAATTCCTTAAATTTCGTGAATTCCTTGAACTCCGTGAATTCCGTGAGTTCCATGAATTCCGCGAATGCCGTGAATTCCATGAATTCCGTGAATTCCTTGCATTGCGTGAATTCCCGGAATTCCGTGAATTCCATGAATTCCGTGCATTCCGTGAATTCCTTGAATTTTGTTAATTCCGTGAATTCCTAGCATTGCGTGAATTCCTTTAATTCTGTGAATTTCTGTAATTCCGTAGATTCCATGAATTCCTTGAATTTTGTGAATTCCTAGAACTCCTTAAATTCCGTGAATTCCTTGAATTCCGTGAATTCAATGAATTCTATGAATCCCGTGAAGTACATGAATTCCGTGAATTCCATGAATTCCGTGAGTTCCTGGCATTGCGTGAATTCCTTGAATTCTGTGAATTTCTGTAATTTCGTATTTTCCTTGAATTCCTTGAATTGCTTGAATTCCGTGAATTCCGTGAATTCCTTGAATTCCTTGAATTCCGTGAATTCCTTGAATTCCGTGAATTCCTTGAATTCCGTGAATTCCGTCAATTCCATGAATTTCGTGAATTCCACGAATTCCGTCAAGTACATGAATTCCGTAAATTCCATGTATTCCGTGAATTCCGTGAATTCCTCGCATTGCGTGAATTCCTTGAATTCTGTGAATTTCTATTATTCCGTAGATTCCTTGAATTTGGTGAATTCCTTACATTCCGTGAATTCCTTGAATTCCTTGAATTCCATGAATTCCGTGAATTCCTTGAATTCCGTGAATTCCATGAATTCCGTGAATTCTTTGAATTCCGTGAATTCCATGAATTCCGTCAGTACATGAATTCCGTTATTCCGTAGAATAATATATGAATTTCTGTTAATCCGTAGATTCCTTGAATTTGGTGAATTCCTTAAATTCCGTGAATTCCTTGAATTTCTTGAATTCCTTGAATTCCTTGAATTCCTTGAATTCCTTGAATTCCTTGAATTCCGTGAATTCCATGAATTCCGTGAATTCCATGAATTCCGTGATTTCCATGAATTCCGTGATTTCCATGAATTCCGTGAATTCCGTCAATTCCATGAATTCCGTCCATTCCGTGAATTCCTTGAATTTTGTGAATTCCGTGAATTGCTAACATTGCGTGAATTCCTTTAATTCTGTGAATTTCTGTAATTCCGTAGATTCCTTGAATACCTTGAATTATGTGAATTCCTTGAATTCCGTGAATTCCATGAATTCCGTGAATACCGTGAATTACTCGTATTGCGTTAATTCCTTGAATTCTGTGAATTTCTGTTATTCCGTAGATGCCTTGAATTTGGTGAATTCCTTGAATTCCTTGAATTCCATGAATTCCTTAAATTTCGTGAATTCCTTGAAAACCGTGAATTCTTTGAATTCCGTGAATTCCTTGAATTCCTGGAATTACTTGAATTCCGTGAATTACGTGAATTCCGTGAATTCCATGAATTCCGTGAATTCCATGAATTCCGTGAATTCCATGAATTCCGTCAAGTACATGAATTCCGTGAATTCCGTGAATTCCTCGCATTGCGTGAATTCCTTGAATTCTGTGAATTTCTGTTCTTCCGTAGATTCCTTGAATTTGGTGAATTCCTTCAATTCCGTGAATTCCTTGAATTCCGAGAATTCCGTCAATTCCATGAATTCCGTGCATTCCGTGAATTCCTGGAATTTTTTGAATTCCGTGAATTCCTAGCATTGCGTGAATTCCTTTGATTCCTTGAACCTCTGTGATTCCGTAGGTTCCTTGAATTCCTTGAATTTTGTGAATTCCTTGAATTTTGTAAATTCCTTGAATTCCGTGAATTCCGTGAATTCCGTGAATTCCTTGCATTCCTTGCATTCCGTGAATTCCTTGAATTCCGTGAACTCCGTGCATTCCATGAATTCCGTGAACTCCACGAATTCCGTCAAGTACATTAATTCCGTAAATTCCATGAATTCCGTGAATTCCGTGAATTCCTCGCATTGCGTGAATTCCGTGAATTCCTCGAATTGCGTGAATTCCTTGAATTCTGTGAATTTCTGTAATTCCGTAGATTCCTTGAATTCCTTGAATTTTGTGAATTCCTTGAATTCTGTGAATTTCTGTTATTCCGTAGATTCCTTGAATTTGGTGAATTCCTTAAATTTGGTAAATTCCTTGAATTCCTTGAATTCCGTGAATTCCGTGAATTCCGTGAATTCCTTGAATTCCGTGAATTCCTTGAATTCCGTGAATTCCTTGAATTCCGTGAATTCCGTGCATTCCATGAATTCGGTGAATTCCACGAATTCCGTCAAGTACATGAATTCCGTAAATTCCATGTATTCCGTGAATTCCGTGAATTCCTCGCATTGCGTGAATTCCTTGAATTCTGTGAATTTCTGTTATTACGTAGATTCCTTGAATTTGGTGAATTCCTTACATTCCGTGAATTCCTTGAATTCCTTGAATTCCATGAATTCCGTGAATTCCTTGAATTCCGTGAATTCCGTGAATTCCGTCAATTCCATGAATTCCGTGAATTCCTTGAATTCCGTGAATTCCATGAATTCCGTCAAGTACATGAATTCCGCGAATTCCGGGAATTCCGTGAATTCCTTGAATTCCGTGAATTCCTTGAATTCCGTGAATTCCGTGGATTCCATGAATTCCGTGCATTCCGTGAATTCCTTGAATTTTGTGAATTCCGTGAATTCCTAACATTGCGTGAATTCCTTTAATTCTGAGAATTTCTGTAATTCCGTAGATTCCTTCAATTACTTGAATTTCGTGAATTCCTTGAATTTTGTGAATTTCTGTTATTCCGTAGATTCCTTGAATTTGGTGAATTCCTTAAATTCCGTGAATTCCGAGAATTCCGTCAATTCCATGAATTCCGTGCATTCCGTGAATTCCTTGAATTTTGTGAATTCCGTGA
>CAKNWT010093279.1:0-11137 GCA_932066315.1 Andricus coriarius | reverse complement strand
GGTAGACTCCGATATCCATACTGATGTTGTCGATACCCAGCTGTCAACAGGTAAATTTTACCCTGTCACAAACGCTATTTGGATGTAACAGTTCTTCAGCTCACTAAGGAAACAGGTGGAAAAGGTCCTTTCCAGAATCATCAACAGGTGAATGCTGCGGTACATCGGTTCAACCCCTTCATTAATGTTTATGAAAAGCTTAAATATTCTAGGCAAATGGAATGGTTTCCTGATAAACTCCTAAATATGAATGGCTACAATTTGAAAGGCGGATTGTATGACTATCCACCTTACAGCAGAGGCAAGTATAATAAAAAAGGACTTATGGTTAATTATAGTGGTGCAGATGTTTCAACATTGCTGACCTTGTCCAAAGTACTGAATTTTTCTGGATCCGTAATTTCATCAGTGGATGCGAAAATAGGCATCTATGATAAAAAAATGAATCCGCCAGTGGTTTGATTGGTAAATGCATGAACAATGAAATCAATATCCTTCTTACTACGATTGTGGCACACCAGCCTCCAAAGGAAACAATCGTTGAACGTACAAGAATGATAGACTGGGTGTCTCTTTATGCCGTAGTGCCCATTTCTCGTGGTACGGAAGAAGTAGTATTATTAAGTACATCTTTTTTAATTCTACTAGTACTTTTGACAATTTTATTAATGATTTATGTGTCAGCACTTGTTCTGAAATTTGATTCTCTCGATTGGGATCTTTTTAACATCTTGCGAATTTTATTGGGAATGCCTGTACCCCGAGAACCCACAACTGCTGTCGCAAAGATTTTCTTCGTCTCAGTGATCGCTTTGTCTTTCTCATACGCGTCTAATTTCTTTGGTGGTGTTACATCTACACGTTTGAAGATCACAACTCAAATGGAAATCAACACCTTCGAAGATCTGGATAATTCTAGTTTAATACCAATGATAAATCCAAGCATATTCAAGATAACATTCAGTCAAGCTGAAGGTCCTTTATCGAATCTTGGAAAGAAGGCATTAAAAGAAGAACACCCGGTGAAAGTCTGTGCAAGAATTATAAAAGAGTACAAGAATGTTTCGTGTTTACTACCTGGATCGAAGGCAATAGCCATGGCAGAATCGTTTAGAGACGGCTCTGGTAATTCTTTTGTGAAGGTAATGAAACAGCACTTCTGGGCTTCCAGCACAATTATGAATTTAGAAAAAGGTTCACCCTACCTGGAGCGTTTGGACCAAGCGATAATCAAAATGATTGAGTCAGGATTGCGACAGAAATGGACTGGACATTATTCCCGTGATCTTTCGAATACGGATGGTACCTTAGCAAATCATCAGGAAATAGAGTTCGAAACTATTGGAAGTATAAGAAATCTTCGACACCGTCTTGTTTTTATCGCAATTTACGGATATATGCTATCGATCATCGTCTTCTTTGGAGAAATTTTATTCGTAACGCTGCAAAGATATCTAGCGATCTACCAAATAATAAGAGGCATGAAGTTTTACTAAAGTCCTCAGAATTTTCTCCGGGCGACCCTAGCAAGAAAAGGAAAAACTACCATCTGGAATGACTCAAGTCCTTATACAAAAACTAGGGGCACCTATCCAAATGAGTAGGTGAATTCCCGAATGGTTGAGTGGGTGGTGGCAGTTGGTGGTGGACTTTATCATGAAATTCAAATTTTAAGTGAAATAAAACGGTAAACAATGTAATATCACAACTGACCGCACTCGAAGTAAAACAGACAGAGCTTTGTAAGAATTGAATTAATGTAAGTAACTTAAATCGAAAATTGCGATTTAAACCCCTGAGAAACTACAGTCATAAATTGGAACTGAACAATATTTAAGAAGTAGATATGTTTTTCAACATGTATCAGATGTAAGCAATAATTAATTGATTTAAAACCATTTGCAATTTGTGTTCAACTGAAAAATTTCATCAAGAGAATTTGCAAATCTTGTTAATATCTATTAAGAATAACGATTTAAACTTACGGATCTCTTAAAAAAAAAATTGCATATTTTTGAAAATGATATACATTTTTAAATTTTGGTCCAATTGAAAAATTTCATAAGAATAATTTCGAAATATATTTTATATCTAGTAAAAATTTGGATTGGTATTTCTTAATCTGTCAAAAAAATATATTTTCCTATTTTTTTTAATTTACAAAATTTTTAAAAGCTTATAACATTAGATAATTTGCAAGTAATTTTTTCGTAAACCAGAATCTTTAAAAGAAAATTTCTAAAATTATTTTGAAAATGTTCTGTCAAATTTTCAAAATGCTCTAATTTTTTTAATTTTGGTCTGTTGTTTCTTTTTGATACCAAGAGATGACGGCAGCATCAATTGGTGTGGAGAAATATATTTTTAGTGCGAAAAAATAATCAGAGACATCTATGAAACGAGGTCTTAACAGACTGCAATTATGGTTCCGTACGGAATTTGGTCATTTTTCGATTTATGTAACAAGTAGAAATTTAAAAAATCAAAGCGAAAATACATAACTCTTCTCGAGACATCAAGCAAATGTTTCAGCAGACAATTGTTAACGCAGGTAATTTATAATCCTTGCTTCTGTCTGAGATTTAACATGATCGGTGTCTTAGTTTATGGAAACAAATAAACGTTGATGAAGTAATATGGTAAATGTGAGATATTTACATACCTATAAACAATTTTGTATTAAATTAAAAAAATGCAGTTCCTTAAAATTTAACGATTCAGCAAAATTTGAGTTCATTCGTTGGACAGCCTATATTATATTTCCCCGTGTGCTAGCTTGTAATCGATGAACTAAACCGAACTTTAATGTTTATAGAAAATCAATAATTTATAATCTTAGTTTTATCAAGGAGCACTTTTTTCCTGCAAGGCAGGGAACTCGTAAAATGTGCCTTATAAAAGAAAACCACTACTACTTTACATGGAAGATAATAAACCTACTATAAAATTATGTTAAATTGTAAAGAGCCATAAGTCAACATTGTACATAATTTAATTATTATTAAGTCAATAAAATTAATAAAACTTTTATGTTGTTTATTTTGTATTATCAATATTTCATTTAAGACAAAATATGGAGACCCAAAATAGATTTAATAAATCTAGGAAAATGTAGGCAACACTCTGCATAATATAAATACACCCATCTCATAAATTCATTTATTAGCATCAATAGGAAACAACTTGGTCTCACCCTCAGTCTGCCACATGACCAATTATTACGTGGTTTCATATTCAACTATTTTATAATTAGAATAATGAATATATCTTCTTGAAATTTTATGAAATGTTTCAAAATATATAAGGTCACGTCTGTCTGCCCCATTTGATTTTTTGTTTCATTTAAATAATTAACTTTTATTTAGGGCTTTAAAGCCCTGTTCTCAGTTAGATTCCCAATTGAACATTAATTGGAGTTCTAACTTGCGCTGGCCAAATAGTTGAACTTCGGCCAGATGCATTTTCTTCGTCCCGACCGCGATTTTTCAAAATTTCTGATTCTAAGCACTGAATGTCATCAGCTGATCCATATTGGTTGAAGAAAATAAAAAAGTTCGCACTACCAGAACTAGTTTTTAGGCTTATGTAATTTTTAAACATTTTAGTAAAAATTGTAACAAGACAAAATATTGAGCATCCTTATTTAAATGATAATTTGATGTTCAAAGCGACATCTGTTCTCTCGTCACGTGGCACGGTACTCCAAGGTCATATTTAGGTTAATTTTAAAAATTAGGAATCATTCGTAGGGTAGTATTGTTTTTTGTTTATGACCTTGCCTCACTTCTTTTCTTAACGAGGAAGAACGAGGGATTTCGGAATTCTGTAAGGTCTTGAGAATTCTAGGATTTTCTCGCTGTCGCTATCAAAAGTAAGAATCGAGATTCGTATTTGAATCTGGTCCCCGCCTATCCGTTCTGTCTCCTATAGCCCCGGAACCTGGCTGGAAACCTTGGATGCCTCCGGAGCCAGGGATGACCACGGATCACTGTCCCTAGGCTTTAGGAATGAACCTAGTCGCCTTGGAGCGATACCTTGGCCTGCACCAGTAATTTTTATGAGGGAGGATGCCCTCACGTCCCCTAGCACGAGCCCTCCGCGCTACGGAACTGGACCGAGATTTCAGCCTTCTTCAAGTCTCCCGCGATGCGTATGAGAAGCTGGTCTGTTTTGTCCTAGATTTGTTGTCGTTTGTTTTGCCAATGCGGACACTCGCTCCGGAGTGAGGAGAGAGAGAGCTTCCTTATTTACCGGAAATGCTGCGGATCTACTCTGTAGATATTTTGATTAAGTTACAGATTATAAGTTGATTATAAGTTGGCCGCGCCGAGCAAGCAGCCAATCAGCGCCGCGCAATGGAAACTCGCCCAAAGGAGACGAGACGACTCGCTCGACGACCAGCAAGCCGGGTTCTTTTTCGTTCGGCAGCCACGAGCCGAGAGACAGTTGCGACTTGCTACCTTTTTCTTGATTTTTGCTTTCGCTTAGTACCACGTTAATGTACCTTAATTAGAATCATTTTAACTTCCTAGTTGATGTAAGGTCCACTGAAATATGGCTGCGAACCTACGGATCCTCATGTTCAGATGATTGAGTTTAGTTTTGAAGTATCGTTTTTGGAGTAATAAACTGAACATGAGGAATCCCTCGAGTCTCCAATGTCTACGGTTTTATTCAGTCTAATGTTTGATTATCGTACGTGGAAAAATCTGTAATAATAATTCCCGCCTCTATGTTTGCTCTCACTAGTCATTTTTCTTTTAATGATTGATACTCGGTAGCAATTTCGCGTTGTTATCGCTTTATTTTAGGACGCCATGTTGGCCTCGTGTTTACATTTTGGATTAATGTTGAGATCCGCTTTCTTTCTAGCCTTTTTTTTTTGCTGTCGAGAATTTAACCGCACTTTAGGATATTCTTGTTTGTTTGTAATAAGTATTTTGAGGTTACCCTCGCTTTCGTTAGTATTTCCATGCCGAACGAATTAGCCTCCTCGTCAATCAACTATTTTATTGTTTTTAGGATGAGTTAACGCGTAATACTAAGAAAATTTGTACGGTTGAAAACATGTGAATACCCAATTTTTGATAGTACTCCCTGGCTTAGATCTATTTTCGGGTAAAATTCACGTTTATGCTACGAGTTTTCCACAAGTAAGTTGAACCACCCCCTCTACCAACAACTTTAACCAAAGAGCTGAAGCCAGTCCGGGCAACCACCTGGCCCACGCCCAGTCTATTGCATTTTTGAGTGTCCGGTTGGCGCCCAACTCCCAAATAAAGTATTCGTTTTTGCAGTAGGGAATTTTCAGATAATGGGTGTCAGCTGCGTGACGGTAAGTTTCACGGAGAAATTTACGGTTACAAGATATATTTCATTTCTCCCTATTTCGTAATATCCAAAAATTGTACTTGAAGTTTTGATTATGTCTTATATCGGGGACTCATGACGTCACATAGCTAAGCAAAGATATGAAAATCCTTAGATGGACGTTACGGTTAGCTGTTTCAAAAATACAAATCACTACCGCAGTCGCGGAAATCGTGGAATTTAAGGAATTCAAGGAATTCATGGAACTCAAGGAATTAAAGAGATTAACGGAATTCATGGAATTTAACGGGAATAATTTGATTGAATTCAGTAAGTTTGCAATTAGTTTAAAAAAATGCACTCAACGTTCGCGCTATTTTTAAGGCGAATTTATAATGAATTTAATTTTCTACTTTCGCTTTCACATTCAGGAAAAGTTTGTATTTCTAATATAATCAATATGATTGCAAATATTATTCTTGTTTTTGGTAGTGATTTTCAATGGAAATTTATATTCTTCTTTTTACAAGAATTTAATATACAATCATAAAGTTTCGAGGAAGACTTTAAATATCTAAATCATTTTATGTCATGCTGGCGTTTCAAACCGTAAATGGGTATTTTTGTTCATGAGTTATTGGATTTTAATGATGAGAACAATTTTAACAATTTAATTATTTCAGGTTTTTTAGAATTTTTCACCGTCCAAATTTGTTTAACTAAAATCATCATATTTCAAAGGTTCATAATGTTTAAACAATTTTAGATTGAGTCAGCCTTCGACTACCAAAAACTGTTTATCGAAGAAAAAATCATTATGATTAGAACAAGCTTTAGTATCTTTTGACAATTTTGGATTATGTAAAGGTTTTTAGTTGGAAATTGGTAATTTTAATAAATAAAAAAAGATTTGAGAGACGATTCACAAATTATAACAATTTCTTGTTATCTTGTTTTAAATCGTAACATTTTACACAGGAAATTAGTCTTTTGAACAAAAATCAATAGATTCCGAGCAAGATTTAGAATTGTACCAAATTTTGGATGTGTCCGTGATTTTCGTCTAAAATTGCTATTATTAATAAAAAAGTATTAAATTTTCAATAATATTTGCAATATTTGAACATCAATAGGTTATGTTAGTATTTTTCGTCAAACATTGGCATTTTTTAAATAAAAAATGCAACGATTATATTGTCTATAGGTTAATGGCTCCAATAGCTCAACGTTAACCTAAAATAAGGTACCTCACGTGAAATAATTGTACTGTCTGTTTAATAAATATTCATGATAATTATTTATTTAAATACTTATTTTGCATAATTGCATAATTTACAGGTTGCCCACTATTGGCGTCGTTGCCCTATATGGAATGGAAGCTTCTAATGTGTCCCCTAAGGGTTTACATTTTTTTTCTTGTATCTCTTCCCTATTCCTTTACACACCCCCACACACTTACTTGGTGGTGAGAGCGGGACCTACAGTTAAAGGTGGGTTTCGAACCACCAAAAGCAACAGCTATAAGTACTTAGAGAACCTTTTTCTCTAGAGGTACCGGTCCCACGACTCTCCGGAGATGAACAACTCCCTTGCTAGGGTAGTGTTCATCGCATGGGCCGCCGAGGCTCTTCCAGAGTGCGAGGCGGGAATCGAACCCGCAAGCTGACGGTGTGGGTCCAAAGCCTACGCCTTAACCCCCACGACCATCGTCCCACTCGTTTTCGTTGCCCTATATATTCTACCATATATATATATATGTGACGTCCGCCGAAGAAAGGGGGCTTACTCTGAAAAATGAGATTTTTCAGGGCGAGCAGTCGAAGTCGACCCGATGGACGCGATTTTAAGAAGAGAAGGAAGACTCACGAAATCTTCCCTCTCCACTTACCACTAAATTCTCACGCATATAGCGGCGTGGCTCACGAGCGGGGTATAGATGAGACGCGTAGATGTAGCAGTGAGTGGTGGGAGGTGTTTCACGGGATCTCGAACGAAAGCCCAATTTCTCGGGTGCCTAACAACTAAATTATTGGCAATAATAACGCTCAGAAAATTGTGTCGATGGTTTCATTAAAAAGAGCAACTCAAAACCTATTGAAAGGTGTGAAAACCTCGATTTCGATTTTTTTAGAGTAAGCCCCCTTTCTTCGGTGCCCGTAGCGGGCGTGTTTGTTTTGTAGTCTCTCTTAAAACTTGTTGATGAAATTTCTTGCTGTAAAAAACAGACTTGTATTTACTTTGTATTTCTTTAATCTACGTTTTTTTATGAAATTTATCAATTTTATTTGAAAATGTGATTATTATAAAATTATGCACCTTTTAGATAATAGCCCAACTTTTGTTTGAAATGTTTCCCTAAGAAGAGTTGAGCTTTCACGTTTGTCATCGTAAGTCAAACCTTGCAGTTGAAAATTTGGAGTGTTACGATGAACAAGTGATTAATATATGATAAAGGATACACATAATAATGAGGTTTCTATACGTAACTATTAAATAGACTGTGAATGCGAGTAATTAAAAATAAATAAAATACTGACCTTTATGTATCTGTCATTTCTTCCGTTGGTATAAAATTTCTTTCAGCGGCATAAGATAATAGCTATAATCATTCAAGCTCTACATTCTTTCTAAAAAAATGAAAAAATCAATAGCTGACCTCAATTCTCATGACACATACTGTGAGAAACTGCAATAGCAAAAGTTCGCGCCAAACAGTCCATCAAATCAGACGTAAAAATAAAGCATAATTGAATTTCCTTATATTATGTCAACCTGTCCAAATCAACTCAAGTTTCAAAATGAATATTAATTTCCTGCAAACTTGGTTACTTTACATAATTATGTTTTTCAATTTTCACCAACAATGTGACACTACGTACGCTAAATATCTCAAAAGGTTTGTGAAATACGCCAAAGAGGATTTAAGGAAGTATCAGATAGTTTCAATACTAAATACAATGGTGAAAAACTCAGATTCTGATATGATTGTTTATTCTATTTTGTCTGAACTGCCAGGGCTTATAATTAATGCCAGTCAATTTAAGGCAAAAGAAGATTTTATCAAATTGCCTGTCTTTAACGAACCGAGGGCAACGACATTGTTTATCTACATCGAGAATTTAAAAGAAAATATACTGGTATCAGGTGTGGGACTCCTGAATTTTTTGAACGATTTAGCGCCAAAAAGGATTCGACCAAAGTGTTTGATCATTTCACTATGTAACGGTAACCTTTGCACCTATGAAAAATTGCTCGGACAAATGTGGTCTGAACGCTATTTGGATGTAACAATTTTTCAGCTCACTAAGGAAACAAGTGAAAAATGTATTTTCCAGAATCGTCAACAGGTGGATGCTGCGGTACATCGGTTCAACCCCTTCACTAATGTTTATGAAAAGCTTAAATATTCTAGGCAAATGGAATGGTTTCCTAATAAACTCCTAAATATGAATGGCTACCATTTGAAAGGCGGATTGTATGACTATCCTCCTTACAGCAGAGCCAAGTATAATAAAAAAGGACTCATAGTTAATTATAGTAGTGCAGATGTTTCAACATTCCTGACCTTGTCTAAAGTGCTGAATTTTTCCGCATCCGTAATTTCATCAGTTGATGCGAAAATAGGCATCTATAATAAAAAAAAAAAAAATCCGCTAGTGGTTTGATTGGTAAATGCATAAATAATGAAATTATTATCCTTCTTACTACGCTTATGGCACACCAGCCTCCAAAGGAAACAATCGTAGAACGTACAAGAATGATAGACTGGGTGTCTCTTTATGCCGTCGTGCCCATTTCTCCCGGTACGGAAGAAGTAGTATTATTAAGTACATCTTTTTTAATTCTACTAGTACTTTTGACAATTTTGATAACGATTTACGTGTCAGCACTTATTCTGAAATTTGATGCTCTCGATTGGGAACTTTTTAACATCTTGCGAATTTTATTGGGAATGCCTGTACTTCGAGAACCCACAACTGCTGCCGCGAAGATTTTCTTCGTCTCAATGATCGCTTTGTCTTTCTCATACGCGTCTAATTTCTTTGGTGGTCTTACATCTACACGTTTAAAGATCACAACTCAAATGGAATTTAACACCTTCGAAGATCTGGATAATTCTAGTTTAATACCAATGATAAATCCAAGTATATTCAAGATAACATTCAGTCAAGATGAAGGTGCTTTATCAAATCTTGGAAAGAAGGCATTAAAAGAAGAACACGCGATGAAAGTCTGTGGAAAAATTATAAAAGAGTACAAGCATGTTTCGTGTTTACTACCTGGATCGAAGGCAATAGCCATGGCAGAATCGTTTAGAGACGGCTCTGGTCATTCTTTTGTGAAGGTAATGAAACAGCACTTCTGGGCTTCCAGCACAATTATGAATTTAGAAAAAGGTTCACCCTACCTGGAGCGCTTGGACCAAGTGATAATCAGTATGTTTGAGGCAGGATTGCGACAGAAATGGACTGGAAATTATTCCCGTGATCTTTCAGTACGGATGGTACCTTAGCAAATCATCAGGAAATAGAGTTCGAAACTATTGGAAGTATAAGAAATCTTCGACACCGTCTTGTTTTTATCGCAATTCACGGATATATGCTATCGATCATCGTCTTCTTTGGAGAAATTTTATTCATAAGGCTGCAAAGATTTCTAGCGATCTACTAAATAATAAGAGGCATGAACTTTTATTAAGGACCTTTCTGCTATTATTCGAGCACAATAGGCTCTAAATCAGTTTACATTGACTCATCTATTGAAAAAATGTGCTTCGTGCAATATTTGAGAGCGCCTGGAGCGCGCGAGTACGCTCAAGTGCTTCGCGCTCGTCTTCCTACGCTTAAGGGCCCTGGAAATCGAGTGTAAATCGGACTTGTAGGATTCAGGCCAAACGGTGAAACCATTTTGTCAGATTTTTTGTATAAATAATCCAAAGAGTATAAAGGCTTCCGGTACATGCCGATTAAAAAAAAAATATTTTTTTATGTAACAATCGAAAGACAAAATGCGCATCGATTGCATTGATGGGGTAAATTGTTCTGCCATTCAGCGAAGCAAGAAGCAAGTACATAGAAGTTTAAGGGCTTAGAATTTTCTCCGGGCGGCCCTAGCAAGAAAAGGAAAAACTACCATCCGGTGTGATTTAAGTCCTTATACAAGAACTAGGGGCACCTATCCAAATGAGTAGGTGAATTCCCGAATGGTTGAATGGGTGGAGGCAGTTGGTGGTGGATTATATCATGAAATGCAAATTTTAAGTGAAATAAAACGGTAAACAATTTAATATCACAGCTGACCGCACTCGAAGTAAAACAAACGGAGGTTTGTAACGATTGAATTAATGTAAGTAACTATAATAGAAAATTCTGATTTAAATCCCTGAGAAACTACAGTAATACATTGGAACTGAATAGAATTTAAGAAGTAGATATATTTTTCAATATGTATCAGATGTATGTAAATGAAATGTTTCCTTCGACGGAAGAAATAAATATTTATGTAAACACAATATCTTGTTCATCTAAATAAATTCGCTTCATTGGTATAAATGCATAAACTCTTTGTAACAAATAAATATATTTTTAATGCGATTAATATTATTTTGAATTAAGCCATTATTTCTTTGATTTAAAGTAACCTAAAGATTTGATTCAAGTATGCAAAATCAATCGATGCAAATGCGTTCGAATCAATTCCAAAAATCGAACTCATTGTATGAAATAAATATTTCTTTGAGCGACTAATCAGATTTCAATGAATCTAGACCTTTTGAATCAAGGAAATCATTTTTTTGAATGTAAGAAATATTTATTTGAATCAAGAA
>CAKNWT010093269.1:0-10896 GCA_932066315.1 Andricus coriarius | reverse complement strand
TCTAATGACTTTTTTTGATAGAAAAAAAATTACCGAAGTTATAGCATTTACAAAATTCCAAAAAACAAATGAAAATTAACATTTTAAGCCAAACAACGCACGATATGAAAAAAAGTCTAAAGGTGAAAATCGTTGCTTTTTGAACACCCTACAATATTGTCATAACAACTTTTTGAATTTTATGAAAAATCAAAAATTCTAATTTTGATGGCACAAAAAAATAATGAAAAATCAAAAATTTAGTTTTGCGGTTAAACTAAGCAAGATATGTAAAATGGTGACAAAACAAAAATTCTGCATATAAAAAAGATCTACAAATTTGTTATGGATCACTTTTTGATAGGATGCGTAATTCTTGTTTTACTCGTAAAAAATAGCATTAAAAGTAGAAAAATTAAATCTGTGGAAAAACGACGCAAGGTACGTAAAAAGATGAATAGAAACAAATTATGCATTCAAAAAAGATCTACAAATTTATTGGCAATCACTTTTAGATAGAATGTGCAGTTTTTGTTTTAATCTTAGAAAATACAATAAAAAATGAAAGAATTAAATTTTTGGACAAACGACACAAGCTATGAAAATAAATAATAGACAAAAGTTGCTTACACAAAAAAGAGCTATACAAATTTGTCATAAGTAAATTTTTGAAAGAAGCGTAGCTTTTGTTTTAATCGTAAGAAATCGCATTAAAAATAAAAAATTAAATCTTTGGAGAAACCGTACAAAAGACGAAACAAAAATTAATATACAAAAGTTGTTCAACCAAAAATGATCTACAAATTTTTTATAGACTTTTCTTATAAGCATTTTCTTAGAACCAGTTTACGCTAGGATGCGTATTTTTGGTTTGGTTTAATAACAAATTTTTTTGTATAGGATGAGCACTTTTTTCAATTATAAAAACAAGACAATGAAAATACGTATGTTTCAATACCAATGCATATTATGAATTGTAATAATATACATTTATTGAAATGATACATTGTTCAAGGTAGTTGAGAACAAAATGTAATGCAAAATAAGAAAAAAATATTGAAGTAATCATGGAAAATAAAATTTGTACTTTATATTGCAATATATGAATAAGGAGTCCCAGGAATTTGATATCAAAGTGTTGAACACAATGTAGAAAGTTTCGCACTTCGGACTAAATCGAGTGCGAAGCACGAGATACGTGATGAGAATGTGTTCGTTAAAGCCGAAGGAGCTTTAACAAAAGAGAATTCACAATTACCAAATTACAGTTGTCGATGCTGTGACCTTTAATTTGAAAAGGTCTCTGCACAAATGTGTGGAAATACAATGATCGAGCGCGAAGCGCGAGAACCAACAGTCGCGCGCCCTAGGCGCGCTCAAACTTGCGAGCGAAGCGAGCCGCGCGCGCAGCGCGCGATAATAATGTGCCCGCGCAGCGGGCAGATTTTTAGTGATAATATTGTGCAATTATATTTCATAAACAAAATTACTGTTATGAAATATAAAATTTAATTAAAAATTGAAATTAAATAACAGGTATTCTAATTTTATATTGGGGTCAGGAATTGATTTAATGGGAATGAAAATAAAAATAAGAACAAAGTCATATGCTGGTATAAATAAGCAATTTATTAACCACAGTAACCCTAAAACAATAACAAGTGATTAATTTGAATAAACTTCGTAAATTAAAATAAAAGTACTTACACTTTTCAAAACTTGAAGCCGTATAAACCTCAGCAACTCGGCTAAATTTTTTTTGAATAGCATTTCGTCTTTTAGCTTTAATTTTGCTTTCTTTAACGAACTGTCTTACTCGAAGCGCTAAATAGTTTTTGATAACGTACACAAGAACGTCACATCTGTGTTCAGCACATGGATATTTAAATGTTTTATTTAAAATTAGGTTATTAAATACAAGATCGAAACAGTTATTCAAACGGTAATGTTTTTTAAAAAGCGATTCCAAACTTTTAAATTCAGAAAAGATTCGAATATTTAGATAAACAAGACTATTATCACTATGAGTATCTAAAAGTGGAGGAACTTTACATTTGGAAGGATTTTCGTTTGAAAGGAGAGCCTTGTGACATACAGGACAATATTTAAACAGTTGGATTGATTGCTATGAAACGTTAGCTGTAGCATAGTAAATTAAGCATTTCTGAACTGGGTCTGAGCTGTACTCATCGTAACTTGGATCGATAAAATCAGAAAAATCTCCATCTTCGCGTTCAATTATAGAACTCAATTTGTTTCTAACATTTTCAAGTGCAATTTTTTCTTTGTTTTTAAATATTTCTTTTAATCTTGACATACCAAATAATGGCTTTGGTGGATCAGTTTTAAAAGCAGTGCAGTTACCCAGCTTCGGAGGCTTTAATACACTAAACACAGACAGGATTTTATAAATTTGAAGGAATGTAGGAGCAGAAGGATGTTTGTTGCTTCCACATGCCAATCTTACTCTAACAAAAAGCCTCTGCGAAATAAATAAACAAAAGTGAAATCATTTAAAAATATTTTTAAAAGTTTAAATTCCAGTGAAATTTCTGAAAATTTATTTAAAATTATTTAAATGGAATACGTAATGAATGAAAAGTTAATGAAATAGAATACCTTTAAAGGATCCTGGCTCATTTTCCCCGTCAAAACTGATTCAAAGTTGTAGTTTTGAATCAAATCTGCAGGTCATGTCCAAAACTGAATGCAAAGTCATTCTCAAGCCTTGGGCTGTCTGATCATTCAAAAAATCATCTACTGACAACAATCCATTTCTGATTCTTTTCTCCCAAGAATCAAGCCACTCAATACTATCAGATGTGATCTGTAATAAAACAAGGTTAGCATTAAAGTGTACTAATATTCGTGAAGCAAAGCTAATAAAATGAAAACAAAATACGAACCTTCCATTCTTCAGAGTTCAGTGTCAATCCTATTTCGAACCTATTTGAGGCATCAAACAATCTGTCGAATCTTTCACAAAATAAGGCTGTCTCCTCAGAGTCTTTCAAATCGACGAAATATTTACGGAATTCTCTTGAACTGTTGGCCATAGACTTGCTTAAAATCTAAAATAAAATAAGCGAAGTGTTATTTATTTAATTTTAATTCTCATTTTTAAAATTGAATGTGGATTTAAATGATCTGGAGTGATTCTCGGACAGATCTTTAAATCACCAACTCGTTCCTCATCGTGTTTATGAACTTGCCGAAAATGATTTTACTGTACATCAGGTTTGTATGGATGAATCTGAAATTTAAAATATCAAATTTATAAAAGATAAAGTTGCTTTTGTTCAAGAAAATAATTATTTTAAACCTTGAGTGTTCCATTATTGAACAGTATATTTCGAACGGGTTTGATGAGGTGGCTAGTTTCGGAGAATACGAAGACTTCTCGGTCATTGCCAGTTGGGTGAACAAACCAATTCTTCAAGTTTTCGAGCTTTCCACTGCAACCAACTTCGTTTCAAAATTTCCTATTTGGACTAGCACCATCGGCGACAACACCATGTACCCTTGCGCCTATACGCATTTACATAATAATGTAGATGCCTAACACCACGTTTGATTGACAAAGTCATAGCTTTGCGCATTTCATGATAAATTTACGACCTCTAAACGAGATTTTACCTGCATTTTCAAGCATAATAATTGCTTCTAATATAAGGAGTGATGATTTAATCTCATCAGTTGACCCTTTTACAGCCAACACAGACACTGGCACAGAAGTGTCACCTGCCAAAGACTGATACATAAAAACAAGAGCATGATCTGCTTTTTGACTTATGTCAGCAGTTTCTGTTTTGCCATCTCCGAAATCTTGAAGTCCCTTATAAGACATCGTTTTCAAGTCCAACATTAATACCTTACGAGTTCCTATCTCACCAGCAAGAAATAATAAGTGTCTTTCAATTTCAGGTTTCAATTCAAAATATTCCTGAAGTGCTTCAAAATAATCAGGATCGAATCCATAAGGAGCTTTTATCATAGACAAATACCTGTAAAAACATATTTCAGAATACAATATTCGTTTTTAATACGATCAAGTTCAAAAAATTAAAAAGTAAAATGAAAAACACCTCCGAATTGTGCGCTCACAGATCAAGGGAAGGATATGATTATCTCGCAATAAATTATACGTCGTTGGTCATTTCGTATGCAAAAGCAGGCATAGCATAATCCGCTCTTGAGAATATCGCCTTTGTCTTCGATTTTTATGCTTAGAAGCTTCCAAGATTTCGTTCATTACAAGTTGCTCGTTTGATGGTATGCTTTTTTCATGAAGAATTTGAGTTAGAGGCTGTCTATCCATTTGGGACATTGTTTGTTCCGCTTTTCTAAACTTAGACTTGAACGCATTTTCACGAGGCCTAGGTGGAGACAAAGACCTTTTCAAAGCTTCACTTCTTTTCTGAAGTATTCTTACATCAGCTCGTTCTCTCCTTAGGGATCGCGGGACCTTGTAGTTGAGGCTGCATCGCGAGGTATAGCTACTCTGGGGAACTGACGGACTCTAGTCAGTGGGACTTAAACTAAGGAGCGATCCTTCCAGCGGGTAATGGCAAAGCCTCCTAGAATATTGAGGGCGCCAGTTCTCATGCTCCCAAGATACAATGTGATCGCCGTGTCAAGGGCTGAATGGTACCAGAGTTAACAAATCCTTGAACATCCCGGCCTGCACCCCTCAATAGAGACGGACAGGCCGGGGTCTCAAAGGAGGTACCTTAACGGGGACTTTGGGGCACAAGGTCGAATCCCATAGTATGTAGACCCGCCCCCTGCAAGCGGGGCTCTACAGAGGATGTTTCTTATTTCCCAAGCTTCTCGTATGACAAGTAAATGAAACACGAAAAACAAAAGAAAGCAATGAGGGGCCCGTTCCGGGATCCTCTTCTAACCCACCGCCAGTGGTGGAAGGTTCCTCAGGGGGCAGTCCACCACGAGCAGTGCGAACTTCTGGAGCCTTTGCGGCTCTGGATTACCTACCCAATCTAGGGGCCCTGAATTTGCATTTTAATGGCTAAGACGGGAGTCCCCATCATTAAGCTTAATCTGCAATACAGCAAAGGCGCCTCGGCGGTTCTGGCCAGGCGATTTTCAGTCGTGCAGGCAGGAATCGCCCTAATCCAAGAACCCCGGTTATACAGGGAAAGTATTAGTGGCTTGTCAGGATGTGGCTCTATATTTAACGGGCCAAAAGAAAAAGGGCCAAGGGCATGCATAGCCGTCAAGGACAATAAAAGGGCGGACCAGTTGGCAATACGCGGAGTAGCAAGTGAATACATAGGACCAAAACCGGTACTGGGAATAGCGTCTTGCTGTATCGGTTTGGCCATTAAAAGCTGGATCCGAACAAAACACCGGGAATACTGGGAGCAGATGCAGGGTTGCCGTCAGGCGAAATCTATCCTGGGTTATACCCATGATGTGTACGGAGCCAGGGAAATCCTTGGTTTATCCAGGAAAGATATAAGGACAGTGGTACAGATCCTAACTGGCCACAACTACTCAAACTATCATATGCACAAAATGGGGTATAACCCCACGACAGAGTGCAGGAGATGCGGCTTGGTTGACGAAACATCCCTGCATAATTATACCAGTGCCCGGCTTTAGCTGGGCTCAGGCAACAGACCCTCGAGGCCCATTTTATGGGACCGGAGGAAATTGCGACACAATCAGTAGTCGATATACTAGGCTTCGCCATGAGGTCTCAAGAGGGTCAACTGCTGAAAGCTAATAAGTAAAGGTGTGGCACAATAGGCTTTATAGCTTGAGCACCAGAGAAGCTCTCCATGGGCTCCTCGCCCGTCCTAAATCTAACTAACTAACTACATTAGCTCGTTCAATCGATTTGAGGCTAGAAAGCTCAATAAGTTTTTTCTTGCTCTCCGCAAATTATATCCTTTTCTGTGAAAATGTATTTCTGCCTCTTGAGCAATAATCACATAAGTCCTCCTTTAAATTGTTTTTAGGCAAGAGCATCGAACACATTTTGTGGCGGTGTATGTCTTCGTTATCAGGATCTATGACAGAAGAATATACAGGACCCCATTCTTCAGGAATTTGGCATCCTTTGCAGAAAATATTTTCATCTATAACTTTGAAGATATTTTCCACTTCTACACTGTTAAAAAATTTTCTTTTCAAACCAAATTTTTCCAAGTCTATCATCCCTCCCAAAATAATTACTTGTACTGTGAGATCCTGTGTCAAAATTACTGAATTTCTGCAAAGTTTTTTAATTGTATCGCTCTGAACTTTTATCCAAATCTGTTGGCTAAATTATACATTTTGATATTCTAACAAAAAATTTGCTTAGACCAAGAAATTGGAAAAGAAATTGAATTGTCGTTTCTTAAAATCATTTTTAAGATGTTATCGTCAGAAGACGAAGTTCTAGGAGTATGAAAGGCAAAGAATAGATTTTCGAAATTTTTGATAGAGCCTAAAGGAAGAACGGAACCTAAATCTTTGTCCACTTCTATTATACGTCGATTTTTAACCGTTTCATTTTTGACAGTTGAAGCTAATTTTCTTTTTAGTGGTGATTTGCGTATAGGAAGGATGGGCTTGGGAACCTATTTTGGATATCCAGGGAAATGAGAAGGAAGGGCACCTTTCTTAAGCCTTGGCTTCTTATATTTGCTCTACACAAAAGAAATTTTTTAACATTTTTAGTAAAGACCAGAAATTGTTACACTTCAGATAAATTGTGGTCAAATAAGTGAAACTAACAGATAGTGTAAGTAAGTTAGTAATCTTTATTATACTCCTCCCTTTCGGGTTTTGGAGTCTTCAACAATACATATACAACCTCCTTTGATCAACTCTCACATTACAGGTCATAACCTCTAACTCCAATTCTTCAACCTATAAACCTATAGAAATGGAAACCCCGAGCCCTTACGTTTTCTCGCCATCTAACCTTAAACAGTGTACACAATTTTCTCCATCTTCTCACGAGAACATACATTACTCTTGCCTCATAAACCCCACCATACCTCATCACCGTGTCATTTTAATATCACCTCTGTGCACTGTTTCCCGTCACATGACTCCTCAGCAGCCCTTTTTCACTTCACAATTCACTTGCTCTCACTCCGCTTCTTCCACCCACACTTATGCCTCTTCTTCACGCTGCTCCATCATCTTGTCCTTGTTTTTCTCCTGCTCTCCAATCGTCTTCTTCTCCTGCTCTTCAGTCGTCCTCTTTTCCAGAATGCCCGTGACCACCATCTCTCCTGCTAATTCGTTCCGTTGCCACACAGTGTCGCCCACCTTAGCCTTCTCTCTTCTCAGCTGGACCTCGATCCCTCTCAACTCCAAACCTTTTTTTTTTCTTCCTTAACCATTCCTGGACCTCCTCCTCTATTTCCGTCGTTTCATCTTCAAGCCACAGCCCCGAGCCTTTTAGATTCCCCTTCGCAGACAGTAATTCCTTTTTATTTTCCCAAGATTTCAGCTGCAGGGTCATCCCGCCATCCACTTTCCAAGAGTCCTCTAATCTTGCCACTACCTTCGTGTGCACTGCAAGGCACCCCACGACATTTGTAATCTCATCTTCTCCCTTCCTTATTCCCAGAACTCTCACTCTCCTTTTCCTTTTCTCACTTTCATCTTTCTCTATTTCTTACTCTTCCTTTGACAGTTTCCTTGGAGGATCCCACCACGTCCTGTCCTCTTCAACCGTCTGGCAGCTTGCCTCCTTCCTCTCTCTTACTCTAGTAATCGTCTCTTCCTTCATTTCCAGCCGCCTAAATTTTTTCTCCCACTTCTGCCTCCCATCTTCAAATCTCCTCATGTCAATATCCCTCTCCGCTCTAGCTCGTGCTCTCTCTTTTTCCCAGTCCTGTCTCATTTCCTTCAAGAGGCGCTCCTGCTGCTTTCTCATTACCTCTAGCACTCTCCAAAATTCCTTTACTACCTTCCCACTTTCTTCCACCTGTTTCTCGACTGCTTTCCTGCACTGCTTTGCACACTACTCACTTGGAGGCGCTGTTACCTCTCTCCTCGTTTTTCGCTCTTCCCGTTCGCACCTAACCTCTCTATCCACGTGTCACTTTTTTCTCTTCACAGTTTTCACCTTCTACGTTTACTATTCTCTTCGCCTCCACTTCCACCGTAACACCGTCACTTTTCTCGCCTAATCTCCTTACTCTTGCACTTTTCCTTCCACTTTCCTCTCCATATACCGTGCAAAACATCCCTGGCACCACGCACGCTTCTACCACTATATCTCACCGAACCGGAAGTCCAACTAACAGATAGTATTTCTTAATGAAGTATAAAAAAATTACATATTAAAATTATGGAATGATTAATTGATTAAAATAATAGTTAAATTTAAACCAAAAAAAAATATCTGCCCGCTGAGCGGGCACATTCTCATCTCGCGCTGTGCGCGCGGCTCGCTTCGCTCGCAAGTTTGAGCGCGCCTAGGGCGCGCGACTGTTGTTTCTCGCGCCACGCGCTCGGTCTTTGTATTTCCCCCATATTCGTGCACAGACCTTTTAAACATCTAGAAATGTAAATTGGTGATTGTGAATTCTTTTTTGTAAAAGCTCCTTTGGCCTTAACGAACACATTCTCATCAAGAATCTCGTGCTTCGCACTCGAGTTTGTACAAAATCTTAACTTTTCTACATTATGTTCAACATTACTATATTAAATGTATATCATATTTATTTCTGTATCTCAAACTGGTACTGCTTATTCGGATTTTGCAAAATAATGTACAAATTTTATTTTTCATGATTACTTGAATATTTTCTTCTTATTTTGCACTAATTTTTATTTTAGCTACCCTGAAAAATCTATCATTTCAATAAATTTATATCATCAAAATTCATAATATGCATTGGTATTGAAACATACGTAATTTCATTGTCTTGTTTTTATATTTATAAAAAAGTGTGCATCCTATACAAAAAATGTTGTTATTATACATTTGTTGCAACTTGTGTCATTTCTCCATAAATTTAATTTGTTTATTTTGAACGTCATTTTTTATGATTTAAACTGAAAATAGGCCTACTGATGTAAGGTGGTTCTAAGCAAATTTGTAGATATAATTCATGCGAAAAATTTTGTTAAATAAATAGTTATCGTAGGTTGTGTCGTTTTTCCAAAAAGTAAATTTTTATTTTTTGATGCGTTTTTATAACAAGAGTTTATAACAAATTTGTAGATCTTTTTTGGTTAAACAACTTTTGCCTTTTCGTTTCTTTATGCTCTTGTGTCGTTCTTCCAAAAATGTATTCCAAAAATTTAATTTTTTTATTTTTATTCTTATTTTTTACGATTGAAAAAAAACTACTCGCCCTTTCTAAAAATTATAAACAACAAATTTGTACATTCACCTTGAGTGAACAAGTTTGCCTATTATTTTTTTTCTTTCCTTGTGTCGTTTTCCAAAACATTAAATTTTTTTATTTCTAATCTTATTTTTTGCGATAAAAACAAAAACTAAGCATCCTATCGAAAAATTGTTGATGAAAGATTTGAAGCTGTTTTTTGGATGAGCAACTTCTGTCTATCCATTTTTTCTCAAAGCTTGTGTCGTTTGTCCAAAAATTTAATTTTTTTATTTTTAATGACGTTTTTTACGAATAAAACGAAAACTACACGTCCTATCAAAATGTGGTCACTAAGAAATTTGTAGATCTTTTTTAGATAAATAATTTTTGTCTCTTCATGTTTTCTTGCATCTTGCATAGTTTGACCACAACATGTAATTTTTAATTTTTAATTACTTTTTGTGCGATCAAAATTTGAATTTTCGGTTTGTCGAAAAAATTCAAAAAGTTGTTACTATAATCTTGTAGGGCTCTTGAAAACAAACGTTTTTCTCCTCCTGACATTTTTTCATATCGTGCGCCGTTCGGCTTAAAATGTTAATTTTCGTTTGATTTTTTGGATTTTGAAAATGCTACAACTCTGATAATTTTCTTTTTAGTAAAAAGTGTCATTTGGATAAATTGCTTGTCTTTTTTAGTACTAATAATAACCGCACATAGAATTTTCAAATCTTGAAAAAAAGTGGTCTCCAAAATTTTCAAAATGTGCTCAGTTTTTGAATTTCTATCCAAAATGGCTGGTTAACGAACTCGTTCTTTCTTTTTAGGCCTTCGAAAAGTGTGCCAAAGCACAATCCAATCTGATCAATCTTTCGAAAGTTATCGTGCCTACACCATACTACAGACTACAGACTACAGACTACAGACAGACAGACAGACCTTCGTGAAAACCATTTTTTCTGACTCAAAGGGCCTCAAAACGTCGATATTTGATTGAATCCGCGAAAGTCATTTTTCACATAAAACCAATACCTTCTCATTGAGATGAGAATGTAAAAATTACAGCAGTAAAAAAAAATCTTACATTTACATTACATTACATTTGGAAAAAAATAATTATTAAATGCGTTTTTCAATCTTTTTTTGGTTGAAACATTAATTTAAAAATAAATAAAAAAAGTTAGAAGAATGCAGTCGGTAGGAGTTATAATTTTTTAGAAATCATTTTTTTTATTTTGAACTTTGCTCTGTGAAAAGAAACTCTTAGATTTCAGCAAGCACTCTGAAAATATTTAAAACAATTTCCCAAGATGTTTCTGATTTTTATTTAAAGGTAATCTAAAGAAATAAAATTTTACATTGCAGCAAAATATTAAAGCACGTAAAAAAATATAAGAAAAAATAAATTTTAAATAGAAAAATTGATTAAAAATAAAAGTACCGAATAATAAATGCCCGAATTTTATATTTCAGGAATCCAAATTTATCGAATTCTACAATTTAAAATTATTCAATTAACGAATTATTAAACTAACTTAAATTGTTTAATTCGCGAAATTTGAATTTCAATAATTAGTAAATTAATGATTGAATATTTAAAACAATTTCCCAG
>CAKNWT010093265.1:0-11992 GCA_932066315.1 Andricus coriarius | reverse complement strand
AAGGAGTGGTATCACCGTATGTGTTTGGTGAGCAGAGGTGAGACGAGCGACGTCCAAGAATTCGTTAATGTTTACCACGGCTGAAAATTTCGTGTCCGTGTCGCGCACATGCGCAGAGCTGTTTTCGCAGTCACGTGTTTTACCCACTCCCCTGTGTTATATTTTGACATCTCGATGCATACGTAGGTTATGTTCGTTTGTGTTTTTATTTTGTTGGGTGTATATCACGTTCCTGAATTAAAAACGAGAGGGAAAATAGCATCTAAAATATGAAAAGGAGCTAGAAAGTGTAAGTACTACAATAAAATTGTTATAATGTTTTATGGATTACGTAAGTAAGGAATAAAGTTAATTTCAGTGAAGAAATTTTCAAATTACAAGTTCAAAACTTTCGACGCGTGTTGACATCGTTGACATGGCAACCGCCAGTGCGCATGTGCGCGATACGGCGACCAAGTTTTCAGCCGTGGCAAGCATTAAGGAATTCTTGGACGTTGTTCGTCCCACTCCCCTCTTACAGGGATACCACTCCTTACTATTCCTTCGTGGTTATGGGAAATCTATCTCTAATCTCACCAAAGACCTTTACATAAATTATAAAGCTCTATTGATTCAGCTAGCTAATAATCAGAAAATCGAATCGCTCCTAGAGATGGGGAGTGACCGTCATCTGACCGATATCATGAAATTTGACCGTCACCTGACGGTCAGCGTGAAATCGACGAAATTCTCTAATTACGCAAAAATTGGATGTATTTTCATTAATATGAATAATCAGATACGTTAAAATAACACTCTAAGAAAAAGTCTATGAACAGTAAAATTACGTTCCTTTCAGAATGCGTCCTTTGAAATTAAGAAGATTTCTTTTGTCCATCAATAGAATCGTTTCACTGTTTAAAGACTTATCCGTTAAATGCAAAACGGAAGTAGTTTTACTGATAAGTGATTTCTTTTGACTTTGAAAAGAATTCCTTTAACTATTAAAGGATTTCATTTGTTGACTAGTGAAGAAAGTGCGCTTGCATGATTAAATGTCGTTTAGCAAAACATTGGAAGGTACGTGTACTAAAAAAAATAATTTTTGATCCAGATAACCTCAGTTTTCATTGCTTCTGTACGCTTTTGACAATCGAACTATAAATGATGTTTTTATTGCTTTTGGCACTCGAAAGTTCGTAGGACGTTCTTTGTGGAATAATTGTGTAAAGCGTCCTTAAATTTCATTAAATGTTATGTTTTTTATCCAAAATGTAGGTAGAACTCAAAATTGCAATTTTTTTATTTAGATTTATTAAAACCTAAAAATTTTTATCTGTTGTATTAAAGCAAGGGATAAAATAATTATTGCATGCCCCCAAACAATAAAATAAGACTGTAACAAAACGCGAGAAAATGTACAGTTTTCCAACTAAAATATTTAAGCGAACCAAAGTGCATTTGAAAGGGTAAGGCTTATACTTTAAGTTATTTCTGTCTGTAATTTTCGAAAAAAAATAATATCGCGATGCTACATAACCTCAAATATAGGCCAAATCGCGATTTTCGCACTGTTAGGTTAGGATATCTCAAAACCCTGACGCGATAGAGCAATTCTTAGGCGCACTCAAAACCTTCAGAAAAGAATACTCTGGTTTCTGGTTCTGACATTTGGTAAAATTTTGTCGGCCTGTGTAACTATCGACTTTATATTCACATTCACCGAAATTCGTCTTTTTTGTACATTTCTTGCACGTAATATCATGCAATAAGTTTTCTTTTAACGTTCAAATGATTTTTTCTTTGGTCCGACAATAGATTTCATTTCAAGATCAAAGGAACTCCTTTCAAACTTAAAGGATAGCTTTTGAAACGACAATCCTTTAACTGTGAAAGGATTTCCTCTCATGCCAAGTAGGAATCTGTATTATCATCGGAGATGATTGTGTAATGATTGTGTATTGATTGTGTTGCTAATTTAGCGTATATTAGAAAATTAGTATCTATCTCTGATCCCTCTGTAGTTCAATTGGTTAGCGCACCTGACCGGAAATCAGTTGATCTGGTGTTCGAATCCCAGTAGAGTGAGAGCAAAGAATAATATCTTTGGTGAGAGGAGAGTGATCTTTTTTTCTGATAAAAATCTGAATTTTAGTTATAATGGTTCTAATAAATACTTAAAATTAAAAAAGGCTGAATTTATAGGTAAACTCAGTCTCGACATATATTAAATATGCGTGAATTTGAAGATAAATTTAGTATACATTTATTATAGCATGCAGGATATATTTGCTACATGTGTATATCACTTTAATATAGACAGAATACAATTATTGCATGCATATTTCTTTTAAAAATGGATGCACTTTAACTCCTTATAATTTGTGTACATTTCTTACTTTATTTATTTAGTTAGCACTTATTTTAATTCCGTGAAGCACCGATTCATAGTTTTCCGCCTTATCACACTTTTTTCACTTTTTTGTATAGAGCTACATGGGATTCATCGAACATTTAGGTTAGGATTTACAAAATATCACTTATTTCTAAGTTATCTTCCTTAATTTTCACATTTGTGGCCTGACAACCGTATAAAAATCACATATGTTATATTTAAGTATCCATTTTTTAATACAAAGCATTTCAATAACGATATATAAGATGATTTCAACGATTTCAATGATTTCACCGATTACCGTGAAATTTCATGAAATCGGTCAAATGACGAGTCGGACGGCGTCAACCTCGGTCACTCCCCATCCCTAATCGCTCCTATGTACAAATCTTATTTCAATAAATGACATGTTTACGGGATGACAAGTAGGGGAGTCATCGTGGCTCAGATGGTATCGTGATTATCTTATGTTCCAACACTGCAGTCTATTCCCAAAGCAGGAAGCGAGGCTGGAGGTATTATCAGAAAGCTTCGCTTCTGTCCCCTAGTATACTACCCCACAGATACCCTACAGTTAAAAACTAAACCCTATAGTACAGTCACTAATGACCCTGGCAGTTGATGCGATTATAAACATTCAAAAAATAAATATATAATTGCAAGTCAAAAATTTCAAAGTTTCTTCTACTTTCTAATCCAAATGGTATTATTCTTTAATTAGCTATATCCATTTATCTAAATATGCAAATAATAAACTATTTTACAAGATATTTAAGCCTGCTTAATATACATAATCGGTATTAAAAAAAAAATTACTAACTTATTAATTTCATTCGTCTGCAAAAATATTTGAACTGCTCTAGCAGTTGGAACTGAAAGCGTTCAAGTTTTATAAATATGAGTAGTAAACACTTGAAAATTCAACAATTTTAAATTAAAACGCTTGAAGATTAAAATTTCAATTATTTAAAATTGCATCTAAGTTTGCTAAACTCAAAAAACGTTTAAAACAATTCTAAATTTAAAAATTCAAATGTGAAAATGTAATAATGCAAATTGTTGTTTCATTAAAAATTAAACAATTTGTATATTCAAGTATTTCAGAATTACACAAAGTTCAATTGAAAAATGGTCCTAATTAGCATAAATTTTGTTTTATTTATAAAATTGAAATGCTTAAATTACAGCAAGTTTAACCAAGGATTACAATTGAAAAATTAAAACTTTTAGCATTAAAAAATAAGGTTTTAAAAATTATATAGTCGTGTCAAATTTAAGCTTTCAAACTTCAAGAAAAATATATGTATAATGCTTTTAGGATTATGAAATATTTGATTAAAAAACGAGGAATTAATCGCTCTTCTAGTGTTGTCACTTGTCCCTGTAATCATTGTAATATTTGTAATCTTTGAAATTTATGTAACGCTATCTCCATAATCTCTGTAATCTCTACATAATATGAGTAATATTTATGCAGCGTATGCGCAATCGTTATTTCCGTCATAAGTGATGTCTGGCATTTATACATAATACCTCATTTATGTAATCAACTTGAATTTTCAAAATTTAAAAAGTGCGGTTTGAAATAATTTAAAATTTATCAATAGCAAATTTTAAAATTATATTAATTGATATAAGTCAAATTTATTTTACCGGCAAAACTGAGTATCGAAAAATCCGGTTATTTGTATCATATTTTCGATATAAGTAGTCGTTTTTCCAACCCCCTCTATATAAAAATGACACAATTTGAAATTCGAAACGGCCACAAATTTAACAAATTGAATTGAAGGTCATTCCGAAATTAAGCATTTTTAACCCGTAAATCATTTGAAGTTTGTTAAGCTCAGTGAGTAATAAAATGTATTTCCGAAAAAAAACATTGTTTCTATTTTCTTTGAACCTTCATAATTACTTATCGCGCAAATAGGAAACTACATTAAAACAAATTATTTCTTCAAGTCCACACTAAGAAAAATATGTATTCTTGCAACAAAATATCGTTTTGTTGGCTCAGAAAAAGGTTTGTGAGTTCAGCAAACTGTTTCGTTTGCTTAACAAAACATTTAACTACGCAATCAAGCATTTTTTTTAACAAAGAAAAATTTTTGTTGGACAAATACCAACAAGATTATTTTGTTGTCCAAACTATACATGTTTCTCAATGTATCATATAACCTCTCGTTTTTCTTCCTGGGGATTCAATATCGCTTGAATCTCTTCCAAGCTTTTTCCTTTAGTCTCAGGTGTAATGCAATAAACAATTAAAGTTCCCACAAAACAACAAACCGCAAATAACCAAAAGGTGGTGTAAATACCTCCAATACTGTTTAAACCTTGAAAACCCAATCCGACAAGAAATGCAAATAAGGAACCCAAAATCATTCCAAAAGCAACCGCCAGTCCTTTAACTTTCATAGGAAAAAGTTCTCCTAAAAGTACATATGGAATAGTCGCAATTCCCATAGCACAGGCCACCTCATAACTGATCAAAGCAACCAGAGGAATCCACGTAATGGACGTTACATTCACTTCTAAACCATACTTCAGAAAAAAGAATAATCCAACAGCAGCCAAAGATAAAGACGCTAACAATCCAGATACCAAAAAAAGAATTCTTCTTCCAGCTCTATCCACCAATCCAACTGCAGCTATTCCGGCAAAGAGTTGTGTTCCAGTCAACATAATCACAGAATGTTGAGGTGAAAGTGCAAAATCACTATAGCTAAAAATTTCTTGAGCATAGGCAACAATTGCAATCGCCCCTGAAAATTGTTGAGTAGCTTTAACACAAAAAAGAATTAAAAGCCCTCGACGATTTCCTCTAGTTCCAATTAATTCTCTGAAAGATCCTCTTTTTGATTGCTGACCTTCGATTAGAGATTCCTTCATTTTTGCAATATCCGTTCTCACAAATTCCACGTTTGTAATGGAGCGTAATTTCATCAGACTTTTAGTTGCCTGATCATCTTTATTTTGTTGCAAATAAAAATAAGGTGACTCTGGCATGAATATAAATGTGGCTATGAATAAAATTGGAATCGATAGTGAGACGAAGTTTAGGGTGTCATATGGTAAATAAGCTCCAGCTGTTGTGACAACAAGGCTGCCGAAATTAACGGAGATTTTCATGATTGTGGTAAGAATCCCTCGAATACTTTTGTCAGCAATTTCTCCGATGTAAATGATGACTAGGTTGAATAAGGCTCCATGTCCCACCCCAGCAACGAATCTGGCAACGAAGATTCCGGTGAAATTCTCGGCAAGGATTATTAAAATCCAGCCAGTCACTTGGGGAATGGCAAATATGAGGAGGGAATATTTTCTGCCTAAATGATACACAAAGTGAGGGTTTAGGAGGCAGCCGAAAACAGCACCGAATGTGTAGAGAGATTGTATCCAGGCTCCTTGGGATTTTGTTATTGGAACTTCTGATTCCTTGTTCATCAAGTAAGGAAATGCGGGAGAAGTCCAAGCCATGTAGCCACCACATCCTATCATCGAGATGCATGCTGGAATAAAATTAATTTATGAGATTTTTTCTATAGTTGGTGCTTATGTTCATTTCGATGTCTTTAAATCAAGATTCTATTAAATAGTGCGCACAAAAATAAATCTTCTCGAAGGACCTGTTGGTAAATAGTGGAAAGGGATAGAATGTTTGATTGGGCACAGGGCAGACTATTATGAAATATACTCTTTAAATTGAGACGAATCTAGAAAAAAAACAAAGAGAAAAAAACTGTGAGGTTCTTGAGTAAATTGACTTTAAATATTTTCAGGAAAACAGCCGCCATACAACGAATTTCGAAAAAGTACGAGAAAATTCTATCAGAATCATAAGAAAATAAATATCTATATTAGATTAAAAGAATATCACATTCTCTAAATTTAAATCAGAGAGATTTCAATGATTTTCAGTGAAACTCCTTACTGATTTAAATCAGTGACCCATTTATAGCTATTTTTCAATCAGTGAAAGTACATATAGAAAAAACATAAACTTACAACAGTCACATTGTGAAAAAAATTGCACAAGAAGGCTTAAAAAGAAAAAAAACAGTTTTTTAAAATAAATACTGAAGAACGTCAATTTGTGTTACATAATTGCACAAAAGAAGTTAAAATGAGAGAAATATGTATCTAAAAAAAATTGTAAAAGGCTCATTAGAGACAGTATATGAACATTGAACAATGATCGATTTTTCAAAGAATTTCACGTATCGTTTCTGTTCCCAAAAAAAATGAACTATTTTAAGAAATATAACATTCTTTTTGATAGGGATGTAATTACTCAAAAATAGACTTCTGTTGTGTCATTTTGCGTATTTACAAAAGTTTAAGAAAACTCACTTTCTTATCATTAAAAATAATTTATTTTAAATAAAAGGTCATATAATGGCATCCTAGTACATACCAAAAGTATGGTTGCCAGAAGAATGTTTTATGTATGACTTTTTCGCATTTGTTGAACATTTGCTGAAAATAAAAAATAGGAAATTTTTCTTAAAAAGGAAACTACTAAAATGATAGGTCTGTTTGATCATTATGACAATGTAAAAACTTATTTTGTAAATTTGGGAAAATATTCTAAATATTGACTTTGAAGTGATTCTTTAATACTTATTGGCTCTCACGAACTTTTTTGTATGAAGCTGTGTTTCCTGTGTTTTTCAAGTTTAGGGTGAAATGAGAGGCTTTTCTCAGTTTGCGTTGTGTCCTTGCACTATAAAGTCGTCATTTAAAATCAGTGACTGTATTCAGAAGAATAAAATTTAATTTTTTTCTCAATGTGATTAGGAATATTTTTTAAAAGAAGAGTTTTCATCTTTTATTGCATTTAACCCTTTGCGGCGCAGTGGTAACCCAGATTACCACCTTTTTTATTCACAACTTTTTTCTCTAGATTCAATGTTTTTGAAGTAATAACAACAATTTCCTTTTGTTATCGTATTTGAAGTATTGTAGAATTTATAAAAATAATTATGAACGTATTGGATGAAATTATAAATAGTTGTAAGTAAACAAATTTTGAAAATCGCTCTTTTTTACGAAAGAATTCGGTTTTGAACGACGTATTTAATAAATTGGAATGGAACTTGGTACTCCAGGGTTTTTGGGGTCGCTGATTACGAATCCGAAACCAGATTTGCAGAATTCAAAATGGCGGATCCAATATGGCGGACGAGTTTTTAAAAAATTGCAAACTTTTCATGAAACTTGATATCTGGGGGGTTTTGAGGTTACTGATTACGAATCCGGTGCCAGATTTGCAAAATTCCACCATGCTCGAACCGCCATTTTGAATTTTGAAAATCGGGCTTCAGATCCGTAATCAGCGACCTCGAAAACCCCCGAGTCAAATGTCTTATAAGAATCTAACAACTTTTAAAAAAACTTGTCCGCCATATTGGATCCTCCATTTTGAATATTGGAAATCTAACTTTAGATTCGTGATCAGCGACCCCAAAAACCCACTAAGGTGAATATAACAGTAAAATTTGTTTGATAGAAAAATTTTCGCCGCAAAGGGTTAAGGATAAAAACAACAAAAGGATAAGTTTGCATTATGGATTGAAATTGAAGCTTCCTTGATTTTGTTTTCACCAGATATTTCAAACTGATTGACAGTTAAATATATTGTGAAGATTGTTTGATTGAGATTTTAATGAAAGTTTTATTTTAATTAAAAATAAAAACAATTTCATTTTTGGTACTGATTTTAAACAATTCAAAAATATGTGGATGAACTTCCGAAAAGCGCATACCACCGATTAATTTGACAGTCCGTATATCCATGCATTTTGACGCGCTGATTACGAATATGATAGTGAAAATACTCGAAAATTTGATATTCATGGTGAAAACCATGGAAAACCCATAAAAGTCATGGCTTTTCAAATTTAGCTCGGTAAATACAAATAATGTCGGGAAAGTTTTTAGACAAAAGTTGTAGAACCAATCAAAATATACATCTTTGATTCTGAACACTTTTCCTCCCGTAGGGTAGGGTTTTTGGCGAGATGAGCATAGTTGTCTTTTTAACGTCAGTATTTAAAATATGCTAATTCATTGCTTGAAAGTAAGTCGTTATATATATTCTACAAACATTTAAATTATAATTTTGCCAAGATAAAAGTAAATAAAAAAGTATATGCGGAATTAAAAACGAAAATAAAAAAGTAGTGCGCTTGGCTCATACCGCCCCATGCCTGGGGCGGTAAGAGTATTGTTAAGTTAGATTATTATAAAACAAAAACATATCTTGCACATATTTTTCAAAAATATTACGGAACATTTAAAGCATTTAACTTTAAAATGATGCAATCCTTAATCCTAACCTCTTCCGGTTAATAACTCTACAAACAGTGAATAGAAAAACGATTTATATCTACATGTCTTTAATAATTGTTTCACAGAAATAAATATAACCATTTTTTGACTGACCCGAGTACATTGTCTCAGTCAAAGTTAAATTTTACAGTAAGAAAACTCCCAAATACTAGACTGGTCCACTACATGACACTGAATTTCATATATACTCTGGTTTTTTAACCGTTTTTAAATATGTTTGCCGTATTTTTCAACCATAACAATGTTTTTCTCATTTTATAGCATTTCGCGAGTTTTCAAACAAAGTGACTTGAGAAATATACCAGAAAAATAGTGCTCTCTTCTGGTTGCCAGCAACTCAGATTATATTATAATACATACCCATAATTAGTGCAGCTGTCAAACTTTTTCTGAGCATTTTTCTCGACAAGATTAGTTGTTTATACGTTTGCACTATAATAAAGACACTGCGCAATTTGATGCAATAAAACACTGCATCTTAACCTACTGACTGCTACACTAAGAGGTTAGGTTAATGCACATGAAGAGGTGGCTCATACCGCCCCAGAACAGTTGCTCATTCTGCCCTATATGACACTTGCCAGTAAAATCAAAATTTCACCTATTTCTGTTTTACAATTATATAAAAATTTGTTTAAAACTTAAGGTTTAATAAATAAGCTATCTAAATAACCACTGGAAAACATCTAATATGTGATTTTGTGTGATTCTTGGACTTTCTAAACAAATGCAAAATAGCAGAATACAGGTCTTAAAATTTTTTTTTCGTTTTTTTCAAATTTGTTCAACATTAAGCGAAATTTTTTTAAAAAGAAGTTTGATAACGTTCTTCCTGATATTAGTGTAAAGAACAGTTACAAAAGAAATGATAGATTGCGAGAAAATTGACTGGCTCATCTTACCCCCTATGTTCATCTCGCCCCACCCTACCCTATTCATAGTTTCTGAGAAAATCGCTATTGAAATTTAATAAGTGCAACAGGCATGAATCCTTTTCGGGTGCACTTCCGAAAAGCCCGGACTTCCGATTGATTTGAAACTCTGTATACATATGTGTTTTGACGCGCTGATTACGAATATGATAATGAAAATACCCGCAAATTTGTTTTTCATTGTAAAAACCATCGAAAATCCATAAAAGTCATGGTTTTTCGAATTTATCTCGGTAGTTGGAAAGGAGTAGGGGTTTGAACAACATTATTTCTGTGACCAGCCACAGGGGTGTCTTTCCGCCCCCACGACAGGTTGGAAAAGGGTTAGACTAAAGTTATTTCTGCAACCAGTCACAGGGGTGCCTTCCCGCCCCCACAAGACGTTGAAAAGGGTTAGGGGTTTGACCAACATTATTAATGTGACAGTCACAGGGATGTATTTTCCTCTGTGGGACACTGGAAAAGGGTTGTGGTTTGACCAACATTATTTCTGTAACCAGTAACAGGGGTGATTTTCCCTCCTCGAGACTTTGGACGGGGGTAGGGATGTGACTTACATTATTTCTGTGACCAGTGACAGAGGTGCCTTTCTGGCTCGACCACAAGTTGGAAAAGGCTTAGTGTTTCACCAAAGTAATTTCTGTGCCCAGCTGCAGGGGTGCATTCGCGCCCCCACAGGACGTTGGAAAGGGGGAGGGGTTTGACCGAAATTATTTCTGTGACCAGACACAGAATGGCCGAATACTTATTGGACTCAAGTCTGTTGCATCTACTAAATTTCAATAGCAATTTTCTCAGAAACTATCAATCTGGGAGGAAAGTGTGCATAATCAAAAATGTATATTTTGATTGGATCTACAACTTTTGTCTTGAAACTTTTCCGACATTTTCTATATTTACCAAGAAAATTCAAAAACCCATGACTTTTATGAGTTTTCCATACTTTTCACCATGAAAATCAAAATTTTCGGGTATTTTGACTGTCATATTCGTAATCAGCGCGTCAAAATACATACAGAGTTTCAAATAAATCGGAGGTATGTGCTTTTCGTAAGTGCACCCAAATATGTACAAAAGTTTCTCAGAAATATTAAATATGAACAATTGTTAATAGTTTCTTAATAAGTAACATCAAATTCAATTCTACTTTTGAATTAATATTACCATAACATATAAATATTCCTTATTAGTTTTCTATAAAAATTTCCCTGATGAGGAAGCCTAAATGGCCTCAAAACATGTTGAATCCTGGCAGTATAAAAAAGGCGGTTCAACAATTTAAAAAAAGAGAGCGAGGTGGTTTGGTTATCTCGTTTGCTTTTCTCCCTCTTTTTTCAACTGTCATATAACTGTCTCCAATTAGCCGTTTACAATGTTATTTAGAAACATATTCTCTCATTTTAACTTATTTTGTACAATTCGTTACACAAATTGACTTTCTTGAGTATTTATTTTAAAAAAACTGGTTTTTTTAAAGAACTTTCTTCTTTTTAAGCCTTCTTGTGCAATTTTGTTGTAGAATTTACCTTCTTTAAGTTTATGCTTCCTAAAAAAAAATGTTTTTTTAAATATTTAGTAAACAGAGGCATTAAGGGTGTTGGTTAAATCCGACTTGGAATTTTTTTTTTAGGTACGGCACTGACTCAATATATAACTTTTCTCAAGTATTTGAGAACGAAAGAAAGAAAACTTGTCAAATATCCGGGGTTTTGCAAGATCCTCGGATTAATAAAATGTAGAGAAATGAAGCCTTTTGCTGAGGCAATCATTATTTTTACTGAAATCATAAATTTTTCGAAAGGGAGCAATCTGCAAATAGCAGAAGACAGCATTTGAACGGCGAGAACCGTTCGCAAATTTATTTTTTTACTCACAATTCTGACATCACAGAAGCATTTTCAGGCGTCATCCTATATCCGAAGACCCACCACTTAATGATGGTGAATAAATATTTTGCGAAATACGTCGCAAAATGGAGAGAGATGGGTACAAAATTGAGATGTCCTGTGTGTGTGAAGACTATAAGACTGTAGTTGTAAGCAGCAAAGCAAACACGACATGCAGAGCACCTGTCAAATTCATGCTCCGATGCTCTGAAGTCGACTGAAATCGACGGCGAGTCCAGGCTTCGAGTCTCAGCGGCAGTTTTGAAATGAAAAATAAAAATGAAAAATGTAAATAAAATTGACTGCAAAATATTGAAATAGTTTTTGCAGACAGCATTTGCAAATGCACCAATTTGATAGATAACCCGATTTATGATTGTATGTACATTTTTAAGTTTATACAGTTTGAAATTATAATTTGAAAATTTTGAAATTATAAATTATAA
>CAKNWT010093243.1:0-10235 GCA_932066315.1 Andricus coriarius | reverse complement strand
CAAAGAAATTATTCCGAGGCGGTGAATCCCATTTGAATGAAGTACACTAAACGCTAATAGTTTTTCTGTTATATATATATATTTTTTTTTTCTCTTTTCTCTCCTCTCGTTTTCCAACTTCAGTAGGAAAAGTCGAATTACCAAGGTTGAGAATATTCCCTGTATTAGTATAAACGTAATTACTGCGGCAATATGCCCGTCAGACGGTGAAAACCCAAACCCTACGGTGGATAATACTACTACGCGTACTAGATTACTATCTGCAATGGATATGAGTGTAGCGATGGCTACGGCCCTGGAGGGCATGACCCTACAGCAGTCCACATATCACATACCTACTTTTGACGGAAAATCACCGCCGTTAAAAGAATTTCTTCAGGATGTGGTCAACGGGTCGGTCTATGTCTCCGACTCAACCGAACCTGCGTTTATCAATATAGTCTTGAGTAAGTTAAAGGGCATCGCGCGGGAAAGTGTCCGCGACAAACAGTTTAACCGACTAACGGAGCTCGTAGCTCATTTGAAAAAACGTTTTGCCCCACCTAAGAAATACCAGTGGTACTTCGAAGCTATAGTCAACCTTCATATGAAACAAACAGAGAGCGTGAGCGATTACTACGACCGTACTTTAGGTTTTCTTAGTGGGGCGAAACACTCTCTGGAGGAGAAATACACCGCCGGGGATGACGACACGGCTATGATGATGAAGCCCGTAACGGACTGTGCTCGAGATGCATACATACGAGGACTTCCTTCGGAAATGTCTACCTTCGTCGACACGAGAAATCCAAAGGACATTAATGAGGCATATAAACATGCCTTACACGTGGAGGAACGCCAAAAGTATGCGGAGAAGGCGGGGGCAGCATCAGCCTCGACTTACCATGTGTCAAGGCAGGAGAGGATTTTGGAAAGATCAAGGTCACCCAATCCTTATACAAAGTAATGGGATGAGTTCGATAATGTGCGGCATACTGAGAAGTCAGCACCGAAGTCAATATTATCCTCTACTAGGGTTCAGTACCCTCCTGGACTTTATCCACCCTATCCTAGTCCAACACAAATGTACCCCCATCTGTATCCAAACCAATATCATTATCCTCCAGGATATTCTCCTAACTGTGGTTATCCATTGCCACTGCAGTATTCACTTCAGGTACCTCATGTACAAGGAGCACATTTGAATACTCAATGGCCCGAGCCACCCATTCCCGGTGGATCAAGACCCGTCTCTCCGAAACCGATGAATTTAAACTACTCGCAGACTCATCGAACGGACGCCACGATGAGTCCCAAACTAAAGGAGCGTACCAAAACAGTCCGAATTTTCGAGGACCTGAAAGAATCTTCCGAACAAAATATCAAAAAGAAGACTCCCCAGTCGTCCGAATAAAGGCTCCGGAATTCCGAAAAACAAAAGCTGCCTTTTTGGTAGACCCAGGATCTAATGTAAATTTACTGAAACTCCTAGCACTAAAACCGGAAATAACCATAGGTGATGATCCCATATATGTGTCAGGAATAACCGAGGAATTAACAGAGACTCGTGGAACGGTAATGGTTACCATATTGGGTACAAGTGTTGAGTTTCACGTAGTACCTAATCATTTTCCTATCTCCGCCGATGGAATTCTTGGTCGGCCATACCTCCGCCAGGAGCAAGCACAGCTGTCCTTTAGACATAATACATTAGTTGTTATTTCTGAACCAATCACGACAATACCATTTGTAGATTACGAATCACGAAAGGCGCGTGAAAGCCTGAAATCAGAAATAAACCCATTTTCACGGATTTTGAAACTCAAGGCTCGCATGAAGCAACCAGTATCGATCGATGTACATAATAAGGACTTATCGGAAGGATATCTGCCTCGTATAAATGCTCCCGATGGTGTCTATATCGGCGAGGGAGTAGTAACAAATCGCGATGGGATATGCTACGCTTACGCTTACAATACTAACGAGGAAGACGTAGAATTCCCACTCCCATCACAGGAACTTATTCCCTTCGAATACTGTGAATTTCCAGGGGAAGATTCCGAAAATTCTGAATCATGCTGCGAAGAAAACAATAATATTGAAGAACCAGCAATTCCGAGAGAAGAACAGGTCTTTAAGAGTCTCCATGTGTCGCATCTAAACAGGTCAGAACGAGATGCTGTTCGAGAATGGGTTAAAGATTATCCTGATATATTTCACCTAAATGGAGAAATTCTATCCGTAACCAACAAGGTACAGCATAGGATTCCCACGACGAACGATGACATCATTTCCAAGAAACAATATCGTCATGCGCCCGAGACTTAGCGGCAGTTGGCAAATCAGATAGAAAAGCAATTGAAAAGTGGTATAATATCACCATCCAAGTCACCGTATAGTTCACCAGTTATGATTATTCCAAAGAAGGTAGATGCTTCTGGAGAGAAGAAATTTCGAGTTGTGATTGATTCTAGGGCACTAAATGCGAAGGTAATAGGGGATGCATACCCATTACCTAACATAACAGATATCCTTGACCAATTGGGCAAGGCTCAATACTTTTCAGTGTTTGATCTTGCTAGCGGATACCATCAAATTGAGACTCATCCCGATGATAGGGCCAAAGCAGCGTTCTCAACGACAAGGGGTCATTTTGAATATATGAGAATGCCCATGGGCATTAAGAACGCCCCGGCAACATTCCAGGGGCTCATGGACACCGTCCTTAAGGGTATGGTCGGGATTGAGGCATTTGTGTACTTGGACGACATCGTGCTTCATTCAGAAACGCTGGAGGAGCACGATAAGAAGGCCAGAAGGCTATTTAAAAGGTGGCGAGAAGCAAATCTAAAACTCCAACCCGACAAATGCGATCTCCTACATCCCGAAGTTGCCTATTTAGGTCACATTATAGGACGAGATGGGGTAAAGCCTAACCCGGAAAAGATAAAGGCGATAAAGGAATTCCCACAACCGAAAACGGTACGCGCCATTCGACAGTTCCTCGGATTATCAGGATATTATCGTCGGTTCATTGAGAATTACGCGAAGGTTGCTAAACCGTTGGCTGACCTATTGAAGAAGGAATCCAAATTTAACTGGGGACCTGAACAGAGCGAGAGTTTCGAAAACCTGCGTAACTATCTGTGCGCGGAGCCAATTCTGAAATATCCGGACTTCACTAAACAATTCAAATTGACTACTGATGCTTCAGAATATGCAGTTGGGGCCGTACTAACCCAAGAGTGCGACAAAATGGACATGCCTGTAGCCTATTTTTCTAAAATAATGACCTCCGTTGAGCAACGATTCGAAAAAACAGAGGAGTGCTTGTCCGTGCTGCACTCGGTCGCTAATTTCCGCCCGTATTTGTACGGAAGAGAGTTCATCCTGGCCTGTGACCACGAACCAGTCCACTGGATTACGTATGCAGAAAATCCAGGACCACGATTGGTTCGCTGGAGACATCGACTCAAGGATTATCAATATATCTTTGAGTACAAAAAGGGAAAGCTCAATCGAGGGGTAGAGGCATTATCGGGAAATCCTGTAGGACTGGAAGATCACCTTCCCCAGATTAGGCATGAACAGGCTGACGCTAAAATAATCAAATCAGAGGCACCAACGCTCAGAGACAACAAGCCCAAATGTAAGTACATGAGCACAGATGCGGTCACCCCTTTCAGTAATCCAAACCAGGACGAGGAAGAAGAGAGGCTTCAGGGGCAAGATTATACCCACATTTGGTATCGGGCCTTGCCGTTAAAGTCGACGACGACCAAAAGCAAGGTACAAGAGGGCCTCACATCCACAGTCTCCCGTAACAAGACGATTCCAGGTCGTGTCACACGATCGCAAGTCATGCCAGCCCCTCAGTCAACCCATAAGGACACGGCTGTTAATTCGGAATCAACAACACACAGAACGGGTCGTAAAACAACCGCCGCCCCTATGACGACAGTAGTTAATAAGGAATTCGGAAAACCCACTCTGTTAAAATCTGCTTCTACGCGCAACTCAAGATCCGCGGGGACCGAGGGGAAGGCAAGGCAGTTTCAAAAAGATTTCTTGGGACTTCGCCGTGCACGGATGCCAGGAATATCTACCACCGAAGACTCAGATGAAACCTATCAACCCACGATATATCATAAAAAACTACCCTTGGATCAAAGCGGGATAGCAACTCGACTCCGACGAAGAGCACGAGTACTAGCAGCTGTTGAAACTCCCAACAACAGTCGGGAGAACTCTTCATCCGATGATGCTTCCTCGGAAGGAGAAAACAGCGATGACTCTGAACCACCTGTCTTTCGAAGGGATCATAGTGTAATGCCGACTGTCGAACCCGTTATTACCGCTCGAAAAAAGGAGCCAGTTCCTAAGAGCGCACCACCGTATTTGCCAAATCCCTGGTTTCCTACCCTATGCGATAAGCCGATTGAGGTTTACATAGATGGAGCTTGTAGCTACAATAGCAAGGGAGAACCTGAAGGCGGTGTCGGTGTTTGGTTCGGCCCGGACCACCCGTGGAACATTTCTGAGCCCGCTCAAGAAAGACAGACAAACAACGCTGCCGAGATTCAGGCTGCCACGGCTGTGCGAAAAGGTCCAGTGAAAATGGAATCAAAAGACTAAGCATTTTCACCGACTCCAAGTTCCTCATCGATAGTTATACCCAGTGGCTCTCCATTTGGGAAACCAATGGTTGGAAAACGGTTGACGGGAAACCTGTCGTTAACCGAGCTGAATTCGAAGAGTTGAGGCAAGCGCTTGCACCGCTGGATATAACTTGGAATCATGTCTCAAGCGGATCAACTCGCTCCAACAGGGATCAAGAAACAAAATACGATGATCACTGAACACCCTGAAGGTAGCACGTTTCACAAGGACAATTTAAATGAATCAAGGGGACCAATCTCTACCATCATTGTCGATGTTAGTCCTAACTGTACTAGTAGTGACGAAGATAGCAACGACAAAAATGGGGAACCCACCTGCGATACACAACCACATGAACCTCAATTGTCAGAAATTAGGGCTACTGTGCAGAAATCAATAGAGAAATTCGATCAATCCTACATGATCATCAGTCCTACTTTTGGGATGAGGAAGGTTTGGAACAACCTCCTGGAATGGGACCATTGCAAGTGGAAATTACGGCGGTCTCGGAAGGCGAAGAGGATCAAGATTTGTTATTACGATTACAAAACATGGACCCCTGCACAGGAATAGATGACTCACTTCCCAAGAAAATAACCAAATTCCTGAAATCATTTCAGGAGCATCTTAATAAAAGAACTACCTTGGAGAAAAGAGACACACCCCCTGTACTTCAGGAGCCATATGAGTCCCTGACAGAAAGCAATCAACCAAAAGGTACAGTGCGCTTTAGTAATGTACCTGAAATTATAGAATCTCCGATCATCGGACAGAAACCATCTCGAAGATCACTGTTCCAAACTCCTCAGACAATATCTATGGAATTTGCAAGATCTACTCCGGAAATATCCACAACTTACAAGACAAAGCCTCCAAAGAAAAACTTAATGAGACTGCCCGTGAGAGAGGAAAACGCTCATGATGAAGCGTCTATAGCCAACTTAGAAGCAAATGTTCTCAGGACTACTCTTGACCTAGATGTACCTTAAATATTTAAACTACCCCATACTTAAACTACTTATTGCCACTGATCATCTTAATCCACAGGACTTATGGGAGAAACTACCAAGAAAGGGTCAGATATTAGTTACCGCTTCGGGAAAATATAAAGTGTACTCCATAGTAATCCAGCGAAATCATTTTGATGATGTTGATTGGAGAGAAGCAAAGACTGGCCTACAGAATCTAAGGATGGCCTTAGAACGTGACCGCTGCGGAACATGTCGTATGGCGAACTCCAGTGATCTACTGGGTAATGTATCACAAAACAACATGGCAGTGTTGCTGTCGGACATATTCCGGGGTGGTCCACCCACTATCACCTTATGTCACGGAAAGTTAGAAGTGCCTCCGGAGGAATCGCGCTTTAAAATAATCGCAGAACATCACGATAGTTTATTAACCGGACATAAAGGTGTGACGAAAACGTATCGACGCATTCGAGAACGGTACACTTGGCCGGGTCTACGTAATGATGTAATCAAATACATTCGCGAATGCCAAAGTTGCCTTGAAAATAAATTGATAAGAGCACGTACCCGAGAACCCATGGTTATCACTGATAGCCCTCTTGGAGTGTTCGATAAGGTCTCTCTCGATACCGTGGGCAAACTCGCGTCAACACCCAACGGTAACAGGCATATCCTAACCATGCAGGATAATTTTTCAAAATTGTGTATCACCGTATCCATACCAAATTTACATGCATCGACCATCGCTCACGCCGTAGCTCGGAACCAATTCGCGCAATACGGAGCTCCGCGATGTATTCTTGCGGATCGGGGAGGAAGTTTTATAAGCAATCTAATGAAGAAATTGGGAAAGATATTCGGACTCAAACAATTAACAACGTCCGGATATCGGCCCTAAACGAACGGGTCATTGGAGCGCAGTCACATCGTCCTAACAGACTATATAAAACATTACGCCGAGGGGTTCGACGACTGGGACCGATTGTTACCGTTCGCCAGGTTTGCTTATAATACGTCCGTTCACGAAGCCACAAATTTCACTCCTTTCGAATTGCTCTACGGTCGGGTTGCGCGAATACCCAGCTCGTTTCCACCAACCGATAAAGTGGAAACGTATGGATACTATCTCTGCGACTTGGTTATTCGACTTAATGAAATCCAGAAGATCGCGGCTAAAAACATGATTCAAGCGAAAGAACGCTCGAAACTACGATACGAGGAAAAGGTACGTCCACTAAACGCAGTGATTGGTGATAGGGTAATCATATTCAAGGACGTGCGTAAGAATAAATTTGACCAAAGAGCTACTGGAACCTATACCATCGTGGGCTTCACGGAAAATCATAATGTAACCCTTGAAGCCGACGATGGTACCAGGTTCACAAAGCACGCCGATAAGCTCTTGACAACTTATTGCTAGGAATAATGCTCGGCGTTTAAAATATAACTTCTATATATCTTTATGTATAATTTTAGGGAGAATTAATCGCGGAAGCTATGTACCGCTGTAAGCTATCACTAATGTTAGTGATTATGTATATCTCTCCAACAATCAACACTTCAGCAGGCCCAAGATACCAGCATCTTCAGTTCCAGGCCAGTACTGGCATATTTTATGAGAATCAAGGGCCTATGTGGCGAATCATCAGTCATTGGAGGATTAACACTTTCCTGCATGTCAACAAATTTCAGAATTCCTTGACAGAAATCCAGGACCGGTACCAGTCATTAGCCATCTATTGCCCACCTAAATTGAAAGGATACTGCAACCAGATTATACGGGAGTATAATATGCAGAACAAGCTGGAAATCGCAAAACGAATCAAAAGGGATATAGACAGAGAGATCAGCGAACTGTCATTCCACTACAATAAAAATCGCCTCTCACGTGTGCCGAACAGCATGCGAGCACGAAGAAACACCCCCCTGTTGGGATTTATAGGAGGAATCGTAGGACCGGTAGCAGGTTTATTGACCTACGAGGACGGGCAAGCCATAGATTCGAAGATTGAAGACCTTAATCTTGCCCGAGCGAATTTGTCTCATATGGTGGGTCAACAAACACATGTCATCCGATCACAACTGGAGAATTTGCACCGGATCACCGAGGGCCATGAACACCAACAGCAGCAGTTGCAGAACGAGCTCAACCTTCTTCTAACACACGTGAATGGAATATCAGCAGCAATGACCAATCTAACCTATTCCTATGCCCTGTACAAGTTACTGCAATCTATGGGAAATGGATTGGAAGAGTATGTCCAATCAGGCAACCGGATAATAGACGTTGTTCAGCAGAGCAAGAAAAGGAAAACTGCATCCAGCGCTTCTAACATCCGAGCAACTAGAACCAATATATCGCTACGTCCAAGATCACGCACCCAAAGTGGCTTTCCCAGTTCCTGGGCCCCATGTGAGTATCGAGGAATTAGCAAAAATCACCGCAATAACCATCGACTGCAGAAATGGTACACTCTACGTTATCATGGACATCCCACTAATAGATAAGATCGACTATACCAGTTATGAAATGCATCCACTTCCAGTACAACAACCGATTTTAGCAAAAAGAACGGGAAGGGCGTATATAAAATCAAAATTCGCATACCTGATTATGGAGGAGACTGAGCGAACTTACATGCTAATCACACAGGTTGAGCATGCCCTATCTAGAAGGATAAACAGCTACCTTTTATGTCCAGGCATGTTCCCTATTTATGAGTCGACCGCTCATGAAACCTGTGAGGCTCAACTTCTGCTAAATCCGTCTTTAAAAACCTTCCGGCTGTGCGACATTCAAGTGTCATTCGAACTTCTGCCCTACTGGAAAGTTATGCCATCTTCAAGTGGTTGGATATACTCAATACCTGATTCCATAGACGCCGAATTGCATTGCTCTACGGAACCGGCTCTTCATTTTAATCTCCAAGGCCTGGGAATAATCCAAATTGCACTAGGGTGTAATTTAAAGACGGCTACGGTGACGCTACCAGGATTGGAACCTGTTCATGAACAAATTATAACCATATATGAACCACGGGTTCATCTGGATCTCTCCAACGTATCTTCAAAGCTACAGCAAGTTCAAAAATTCCCACAGTTGACAGGTTTAACCACAGCAACTTTTCAGGAGGATGTAAACCTGCCTTCATACAAGGAAGGAAACAAAAATTTGGAACAATTGGAACAACAGCTATATGATTTTAGTCTGCAACGGCAAGCACAGTCCAAACACACCTTGCTAATACATGGCTCCTATGCCGGCCTGGTAGTACTGTCAATTCTAACAATACTGTACTTCTTTCGAGTCGTTCTTATCAATACGTCGCCACTTCGTCCGTACTGTTGTGCCCGAACGACCTTAAAAAGGAAGGAATCCTTTCTTCCAACAGTATCCAGTGAATCTCGGCTTCAAGAGCAGTCTCATCCATCATCTTCTCTGTCTGCTTTAGAAGAACTCAAGGTTCATGCCAACATGGACCCATCCCATGTTTCTTCAAACACCGTTCACGATGACCTTTCTGTCAGCGAAGATAAAACTTCTAAATATCAATTTCACAAAGATATAAGTGAAACCTCTTTTAACAATTCACCGTCAGCTGCATCGAGGATAAGTATGCCGAAGCAGACTCTGCAACCCGCATAGACTGCTGATTCATTCCCTCATCGCCCCGAATTCACGTAAATGCCAATGTACTGTATCTACATGGATTTCAACACCGACTTCTTCCCGTGCTACGTCAGTGTAGTGTAATGATATATAAAAGGAGAATGAAGTCTCATACAAAGTGCCTTAACGTAGAAGCAGTGGTATGGGTTATGATTATTTTATCTGAATCATGGACAATGAGTTGAGTGTGTCTAGAGAGTGATATTTAATCTTCATTAGTAATAAGGAATTCTATTGCTAAAATTGCGCGAGCGAATGCTCCTCCAAGAGCGTAACTACAAACATACGTTGGTTTATGTGATATGATTCAACCTTATACCCATCACCGGTGCACACATAGTTTATTAGTGTGTGTAGCGTGGGAGAGGCAACAACGTAGGACATTGGTAACAACCGAGGACGATTGTTGGAATTCCACTGCGGGATTGTTACGGTGGGTCCTGTGGGGATAGACAATTTCGACTAATTTTCGAAATGCTTGTTCCCACAACCTACACAAGTAAAAGTGCAAGACCGTGGCCTGCGTGGTTGTATCTCCTACGTTCACACCCTGGCATACAAAGACTGAGAGGATAGTGCGACAGAGAGAGAGATTCTAAGTAGGCACAGTAGAGTCGCCAATACAAAGAAAGCGGGCTATACCAAGTGGTAGTGCAGATGAGCAGTGGCGCGTGCCGTCCTCCCTCCCCACCTAACGACTACTGCAACCTCCTAGCTTTCATACCATCCGGATACGTGCGAGTCCCAAATGTGCCTGTAAATTGTTGATTAGCAATGCAAATTGTTAATAAATATTAGCAATTCATTTAGATAAAATTCTGAACATTACTTAAGGTATCTTTTTATTAAATTTAAAAAAATAGGTATTGATTATTGATCAATATCTCAGCAATCGATACCAATCAATACCTCTACCCCTAGTTGAAGAATCAATACTGTTGAATAGTCGGGGGTGA